>JAPMOQ010009429.1:408771-425331 GCA_026543055.1 Argiope trifasciata
CATACATACATACATATATATATATATATATATATATATATATATATATATGTATGTATGTATGTATAAAGGACGGAAAATCCCATGGGTGTGTCTGGAAAAGGCCACACAAGTTTGAACGCGGGTAATAATGCTATTAGAAATTCGATGTTACTAGAAAATTTGAAAACGCAGGTAGCAAAACACAGACGAAGAGTTTGAATAGATAGTAACTTGCAGAAATCGACAACAAGACAGATAGCAAATAGACCAACAATAGCAAATCAATAGTTAAATACAACCATTGCACAAAAATACTGAATGTAAAACCAATTAAGAACTGCTTTACCATTAATACTCTGAAAAGAAAATCTCTAATGTGAACCCCTTAGCTTATACATCAATGTGATAACATACAGAATTTTCTAGAAGGATCGCGGATTTCAGCTCGTAATATATACATCACCATAATTTATTTTCCAGAAACTTCACTTTTGTTGCCTAAGTCACCTAATAATTGCTAAGGTTCAGGATTGTATATTTGGAAACCATTTAAAATCATTGTATTACAAATCTGTGGATATCTTTTCCTTAAAATGAGATTAACTGCGACGAGAAACAATATACATATACGGAACTAATATAATTGTATAATGTTGCAGACACGTGGCCGAAAAGAAGAAACTTTTATACAAATATAAAGGTAATATAATAAATCTATAAACTGTTTATTTTTACATCTGTTTATATCCCTATATAAGAGCAGAAAATTTTCCTTTCAGTGATTTTACTAAGCGAATCGGATATGTCTTTCTATGACATGTGCAAACTTAGGAAAATGATTCTTAGGTATCTTTTGAAAGGTATGCGTGGGTGATTGGGGATAAAATGTCTGCTAAAATGCAATAGTCAATAGATTTCGAGAGTGTTGGTTAGAAATAATTAAATAAAAAACGGAATTAAATCAGAAAATAAAAGAACTACGCGCGCGCGCACACACACACACAATAAATGGTAGCAAAAAAAAGAATATCACGGTCAAAATTCATTGATTTCTTACCCAGGATGTGGATAAAATCAGTGGGAATCACTTAAAACATTACAGTATAAACCAATAAAGCCAAAAGATACCGTTTTCTTCTGAAAAATTTTGGTAGACCAAAGTGAGTAAAAATGAAGGAAAAAAAATGAAAACGAAACTACTATTGAAAAAAAGTGGAAAAGTCTTTGCTTGATTTTTTATAAATTTGGACATATACGTTTTAAATATGTTTTCTGTGTTATTCTGTGTTATTATTTCTTATTATGAAAGCTTTGGAAAATTCAATTTTTCATGAGGGAAAATAGCTAAATAAATTAATCACATCACCGTTTCTCTTACTTTTTTTCTTAAAGTGAAATAAACTCTAAAAACAGTTCAACCTAAATAAAGTTTGCAAGATAAATTATGAAAGAGTGCTTTGCTATTATCGTAGTTGAAATAAAAATAATTTTGAAGGCAAAACATGAAATCGAAGAAAGACGTAGTAACAAAATTAAGAGAATAAGAAACTCATATCATTTGTATAGTTTATGCTATTACTCAATGTTAGACTATAATGATTTGTTTCATGATATTAAATTGGAAACCTCGCTCCCTGTTTTTGATAAAAATTAATACTTTATTTTAGAATTAAATAAATGTTGGTTTCTATTGTTTCTTCACGATCTCATTTATTTTAAGGGCTCTATTTTAAAATACTTTGTATCATTATAATGATAAAAACGATCTTACAACATTCTTCGAATCATTATAATGATACAATTTATCTTATAGATATATTTTATCCGTTATAATTTATCTTATTATAAAGGTACTTTGTATCACTTATCTCTTTACAACTAAATTTTGTATTTCTGTCTTTTATTTGCCGCCAATTTTAATTTGTCATATCTCCTTTACTCAACATCCAGATAGATAGCGGATTCAAATATCTGAAGAAAGACTGACATCTCACAGCAATCATCAGTTTCGAATATAACTTGATAATTAATGTTCTTAACTTTTTTTTGTATTGCTGATATTTGAATTTTGTTTCTTTTATATTGAATTCAGAATTAGATTCACTTTGAAACAAGGCGTATGAGTTGGAATTTCACACAACGTAACAATTTTACTGTATATTAGAGTAGCCGAGTAAACAGCCTTCTTTGAATAGATGTTGCTCAAAATTCAGTAAAAATCTAATATTTATTTTAATCACTTTATAATAAACTTCATCCATATAGCTGAAATCAATTTTGAATTATTTTTAGCCCAGACAGATAGACAGATAGAATGTCGAAATTGTTTTTTCAATATTATGGATGCCTAAAACTTTAAAATATATCAGAATTTCGAGTTCGAATTTTTTTTTTATCGATTACAATATTTTCTCTATACTTCGTATATGAAAAATAAAAAAGTATTTTTGGAACTTGTAAAATTTATTTAAAAGATACATTTTTGAGGACTAATTAGACTTTATGGACTTGGGTGGTCTTTCTGCGATAGTGTAATTTCATCAACATTGTTCTTACAGATATCTTACATACATCGTATGGTCACGAATTGAAAGTTCAAAGATTGAGGCTATGTTGTTAATTGATTTTTAGCTCAATTTTTAAACTTCGAGATTTATTACTTCTGATAATTTGATTTATAAAGTGTTTTTGCAAATTTTTAGGAAACATAAAAATTCCAAAAAATATATTGATTAAAATTAAATTAAATTTCCTTCATTTTTTCATAAGTGTCAATTTTTAAATTGTACGTCTGTTAAAGTTTCTAATAATTACTGATTTTGGTTTCTTAAACATGCAAAGGTGTGTATTTTGGTTTTTGCATTTTACTCTCCTTCTTTTAGTGATGCACACTTTTATTTCGATGTTTTGATTCCCATTCACTTTAATTTATAACAGCCTTTAGAATGAAAACAATAAAAGAGATACTGTTGCAAAAACTTTTCTTTTAAACTGTTTTATTTCATTTCATAAATTGATTAAATGAAAAATGTATTTAGACTGTGTTGCTCCATCTTTTTATTTCCCTTCTTTAATTATTTATCATTTATGGGCCAACTTTCCTAGAATTTCAGGCATTTATAGAGTTAATGTTTAATATGCTCCCTTTTCCACGCATGGTTTGTTGCTTTTGTTTTACTTTTCGCACTTGGTGCTCTTCAAATATCGCTTCCTTATTCTCTTTTATTTCTAGTATTTTATTTCGAGGGCTCTAAAACCAGAAAAACTCGAAATGCGAATTCCGTTGTAAAGTTATGCATGTTCAAAATAGTTTCTTAAGGCCTCTTTTACTTTTAACTTTCTCTCTCTGCGTAGGGCAGCGATTTCCTGGTGGTAAGGTTTCAGCTTCGTAAATGGAGTTTTTTAGGTTTTTGAGACCCGATTCCACCGAAAAACCACGGTGTAAACGGGTATGGTGCACTCTTAAACCCTTCAAGGCCAAACTTCCTTCCGCTGATGAGGTGTGGAACTTTGAAGAAGGGTTGCCGGCTCAAGTGTCGTCCTCATCATCTGACCATGGCTCAAAAGCTCTGAAGTTCTGTCTTGAAATAGCCCTAGTGTTGCTTTAAGAAAACGGAACCGTAATATAACTGAATCAAACCAAACTTCTTCTGAGTCGTGTATATTTTTTACAAAGATATCTTGATAAAGAATAAAAATTCAACTCTTCCAGTAATATCATGAAGAACATAATTTATTGTTAAATAACTTTACTGATGCTTCTTTTTAAATCAAAGTATATTTCCCACGCCCAGAGACACATGAGCACGCACGTCATTATATACACTGCTCATAAAGGGATGAAATCAATGTGGACCGACTTGTCTCTCATTTTATTTCCACCTTTACTGCTGATTTCTAATTTATTTCCACATTGTTCCTTGAATTGCAGCCTTTTATGCATTCATATTGCCTGTATTTTATTCATATGCTTTAGGTATTTTTCTTCTTTACACAGATTACTTTCAGTTTTTCACTTTGTTTTATTTTTCTTGTTATATTTTTGTTGAATTTTACTCTTATGTTTGTTTATTATTTTGTATACATTATAAGTCCTAAATAAGTGGATGAAGCGTTTATTCCTTTAAATATTGAAAATATACATTCAGCTTTAAGGTCTCGTCATATAAGATACCAAATTGTGTGGAAATACTTTGCTTTATGTCAAGATGGAGAATAACGAATTACTGAAATTAAATTATAATGTATCCGCCAAAGCAAAAAAATTTCAAAGAATAAAATGCTTTCGTTACACTCAACTATAAGCACACGAGAAATCAATTTCCTATCAAAAAATTCAATGAGATATTGCAAAGTTAATTTTCACTTAAACTATCCTTTCATACCTCAAATTGTTGTTTAAGTGAATCTGTTGTTGTCGTTTTCTGGTACGATATGCTCTACACAGAAAGTTATTAGAAGAACTGAATCGTAATGCCTTTATTAATGTTCATTAATTTTTTAAAATAATCAACTGAAATATTAATTGAAGTAATTACAAATTTTGTTCGAAACGAACTCATTGACATCAGTATAAAGGGATTTCTTCTACAAATACTTCCGTGAATGCGATTCATTTCATTACTTGTGACATCAAGAAAAGCTCTTAAATTTTCTGGCTAAAATCTGTTGCTTTAACACAAGATGTGTTACACCTTGAAAGTAAGCAACCCCATAAATAAAAGTCAGCCGGAGTCAAATCAAGTGATATAGGAGAAAATTCAACAGGTCATTGTAAGCCAATCAGCTTAAAGGAGTTAAGCATTTAATCCTTGTCTTAGAGCTGATGTATATGAGGAGGAGGCCTATCTAATTTTGATTGCATTTGCTGAAGTAAAGTCAAAGGTCAAAGAGTTCATATTTAATGTCATTCAAAATGAATTGAATATGTCGAATATCATCAGCCTATTTTGCAGAAGAGAATACCATTTAAAGAGTTTAAGAAACTGCCAAATCGTATATTTACAGAGAACTGCCTTTGTGACTCTCCATCTATATGATGGCTGGTGCACGCATAGATCTTTCGTAGCCACAAAGTCCTCCAGGTCTAAACACTGGGAATACTGGATAAGAGGTGATGGTTCTCTGGTTCAGGTCTAAATTCCGATCTGTTGAAGTCCGGCCCGTGAAAAGGACTGTGACGCTTGGGTAACTAAGGCGTACTCTTGATCCTAGATGGCACTACAGGAACAAGAAACCGTAAGACTCGGCTTGAAATATCTGACTTCGTCAACAAGCTTGTTTATGACAAGAGGCATAAGCAACAGAAACAATAACAGACTGTCTTTGTTTAGCCTCTTGTTTGAAGAATGGTGTTTCATCGCTCTAGAAGTTGATTTTTAATGGTTGATGTCTTTTCTTTTCATTCATTTGTCTAGGTTACATTTCTCTAGAGAAGAAGAATTGATTCTATCTGAAATCCAGCCCATTTGTAAAACTTTAGATGCTGTTTATGCTCTAATTATGTCTGACCTCTGGACTTACGAATACTATGTGGATGCTGGTTATTACTTTGAAATATCTATGCACTGTCGTTTTTGAAACGTTGAGCTCTAATTTGACTGTTCGTTCACTAGCATGAGACTTGGAAAATAAACGTCAATTTAACGTTATGTTTTACTTGTTAACTACTTTATCCTTCTCTATAAGTAAAAATATCCTGTAATTTACAGTCACTAATCCATTCAGTAAACGCACATCCTAAAAGTATGACGAAAATTTGAGTAAAAACATTAGCTTCTAGGTTAGCACTATGGTTGCATTCAATATAAACTGGCCTTATTTCAAAACATTCATCATTATTGAAATATACCGCTCTCTTGTAAAATTAAGATCACGCATGTAATTATAAGTAAATATTTTTTTCTCCTTCAACATTCCACTACTTTTCTATAACAGTTTAAATATTTATTTCTCAAATTTCGCTAAAATATATATTAATATCAAATGATATAATAAATGTTTCCGCCAAAATTTGTGATAAGCCTTTCTAAATTTTAAAATAAACATATATTTGCAAATTTTGCCGATATAAACGTGAAACTTTATGTCCACATAGATGATTAAAGGAAAAAAATTATTAATAGTTGATTCATTTATCATATGAAGGCCGTATACAAATGTAGCTTTTTAATTTGTCTTCACAGAAGCCAAAGTGTTTTTGCATCATTTCTTACCTTATTTAATGAAATTTTATAACCAGCTGTGCCTAAATAATATATACATACACATTAAAAAAGAATATAATCATGTGAAGAAGTCAAATCATGAAAAGTTGTGTCTTAAAAAAAACAGTAGTTCATTTTCATTTCCTTTCTCTGTAGAGAGAAACGGTCAAAAAAATTGAAATTTGTTCAAAGGAAACATACAGACTGAAAAAATGGAAGTTTCAGAATTATGATACCATTAAATCATTCAGGATTTTAGAAACGATCGGTACAAATTAGCAAAGTAGTTTAATGTCTTTAGTTTTCGAAAATTCAATTAAAATTCGAAAAAAATTATTAAGAAGAAAGATTTATCATTCTCACACACATGTTGGGTAAAAATTTGATTTTCCATTACCCTTCTTATAACAGAACATAAAAATATTACCAGTTAATATATAAATTTAATTTTTTATCTTTATCGATGGTGCCATTTGACAGCAAATTTGAAAAAGAAATATTGATTGACCCATAGTATCCATAATGATGAATTGTAAATGGAAACTAGGAAAATGGAAAAGAATTTTTAAAAAGAAAAAAAAATCTACTTTGTAGTATGCTGAAAAATATAATTTAGAGTTCTTTATTCTTAATCTAATAATAAAATTGTATTTTAAAAACTCTTTTATTACATTTTTATCCTTCCTCTGTGAAACTCTTTTAGCAACTTTATCAATATTTTAAAGCCGCGCATATTATTTTTCAAGAAACGCAGGATAGTATTTTTTTCACTTATAAAATAGGCAAATATACTTGAAAAAATGTAAATATCTGTGAGATTCCCAGATGTAGTCGAAAATGTTTTAAATGTTTGTTATCCCACATAAATTATATAATTGTTACATTTTTCATATTCATAACGACAAATTGCAAGCATTTAATTGCCATTTGAAATATATATGAAAATATTATGAAATATTTCAAACATTTTAAATAATAAATAATGAACTATAGCAATTTCAGACATTGTATATTTCAATTCACCAGGAAATTATTTTATTAAAAATTAGAAATTTTAAATTAAGCTTATTTCTCAATATCAAACTCTTCATTTGTTAACTTTCAAAAGATTGTTGGACTATAATAAAAAGAGACAAATAGTCCTTTGCTTTCTGGACATTTTAAAAGATTGTTTTATATGATTATTAATTTAATTTTTTTCCTATTGTTGTTGTTATATTAAGGCTTTTAAATTCCTTTTCTAAAGGGATTCTTCAGAAAATGTTGTTTACGACAAATTTGGTAATAGGTTTGATGTTAAAAATAGGTCGTCATTGAACATCTGAAATAAAATATCAAGAATTTAGTTGCTCTACATTCATCGAAATATTCTGACAATTTAAAATTTCTGTCAAAATAAACACGTAATATATTTTGAAGTGTGGATATTTCATATAAAATTTTTTATATTGTTCTTATATTTTTTTCCAAGTTTTGACAAATGAACTCATTGCATCAATGATCTCCTACTAGAGTTTTGCCAACATGTTTTTTTTTAACTTATAATTTTTTTTTTTAATCTTTGATTGTTGACTTGAATTTATTTATTCTTGATTTTGCTTTAAGAAAGTGCTGTTAATGCTTTACTGAAGCGAATTTTGATTTTTTATTATCTTGAACTTTTATGAAAGTTTCCTAATTTAATTTTTAGAAAAATGCTTTCAAAGTGCTACTCATAGTCTGTTTTCTTCTATCTTGCTATTATTTACTTTCCTCGAATTTTCCATGACCTCGTAACAATTGGATAATAAACTTTTGTTACTGATTTTTTTCATTGGATATTCTTTTTCTTTTAAGCACTTAAAAATATTATGATGTGGAGAAGAAATTTTCTCCACTCCATTTTTTCTGCAAACTAACCTTTTTAAAACAAACATTAACCCCTACAGAAAAAAGCTAATACATTTTATTACTATTTTCGCTTCATTTATTTATTTTTTGAAAGAAAAGTAAAACATTCATTGTTAGAACTAGCAACTAAAGAGTCATGGGCCAGAAAGAAGCAACGTAAGTACCCCAGACTGTCTAATTTTGGCTGTATTATCAGGAATATCTGGTTTAACAATTCGATTGCACGACATTCAAGTGTTGTTTGTGTCGAATAGTAAGAAATTATTGCTTGTCATGCAAAATCAGGAAATGACAAATTTTTAATGAAATGGTAAATAATACAATTGACTGCAAAGTAGAATCATGTTTTCTTTTTTTATATATAAATATTTGCTAAGATTGATTCCTTAACCCTTCAATTTAATTAATTGCCTTTTTAATTCTTTGTCTGAATTTTGCTGCAGAATAAAGTTTTCCTAAAGAATTTGTGTCTATTCCAGTAAAAGAAAAAAATATATATATATAAAGGAAATTTCTCTCTTTTCTACTAACTTCTTTAATTTTTCTTATCGCCATTGCCTACATTCTACCAAATAAATCCTTTATGACGATGAGATAATGCTTCTGTTAGTGAGAAACTAAAGCAGCAAATAATTAATCGACCAAGATTCCAGAAATACAAGAAAATGCTACACCTCTAGATTTTATAAATGCACCGAATCTCTGTTTATGGCTGCAAAATGATCGTTTTTAATTAGCTTGGGATTTACAAATCAAACGGATATCAAGACAATTTTCGGAAGCGAAACTCAATCAGAATTTTAAGTTTGAACACGTCTCGAAATAAAAAATAATAATAACTCTCACTCTCTACAACAAGGAAAAGTAATATTCTCTGAAGAACCTATGCATCTCAAGATATTTTCCACCATGAGTGCTTCATAATATGCGTTGCATTAGAAATTAATCAATAATTAGAAATTCTTCTAAATTTAAAGTGATATACTTTAAATGTTTGCGAACATTTTTTAATGAATTCCACTTTTGTAGCATGTTTAAAAATGATAGACTTCAATATTTTTTTGAAATTTTAATCTTGTACAGTTAATATCGTATTTTTCTCTCTTCTTTCATTTAATATAAATTGCTGAGCAAATCGCCAAGAGATCAAAATAAATTTTGTGCCAATTAGTGCCAGTGAAAGCATTCTTAAAATTTATTATAATTTCTCTCTTATTTCAACAGGATCTAGAAAACAAGAACTAACTTTATCAAGAATAATTATTCTTTTGATAACTTTTAAATAAGTTTCCGAACAATCTATGGTTTTAGACCAAAGATAACTCTTAAAATAGCTTAATTTTTTTTGAAAATCCAATTTTATTTTCTTTCAGCTTATTAAGATGAGTATTTTTATAAAAGTTTGATACTAAAGTCATTCACCAATATTTGGACTTATTAGTGTATTGAACATTGTTTAAAAAAATATAAACTAATTGTTAGAGCATTGTTTATAAAAAATATATAAAATTTTATATAAAGACTTTTTATATATGTGACAAAAATTTTTTTAGCCCTTTAATAAAAAATAGGAATTTTTTATCAAAGAACTAAATAAATAATTGGAATAACTGAATCTAAGTCTGAAATCTTCGCTTTTTCAATGAACTAAAACTGTAGTTTGTTGAAATGAGAAAAATGATAAACATCTGGATTTTCATTTGCAAATTAAGTCTATTTCTTTATCTTATTCAAGTAAACATCAGCTATATAAAGCCACAGAATTGCCTTAGTGCAGATCCCGCAACAACTGTCAAGCTCAGAATTTTTTTCGAGGGACATTCGCTGGTTATTCACAATGTTTGAGTTATTAGAAAACAATACTTGTTTTAACATTTGGAAGAGACAGAAATCTCATGGAGTGATTTCTGAATAGAATTTCTTTATCAGTTAAAAAAACGTGACTGAAAAAGCCTAGATAGTCAGAATTCAAACATTCTTTATACAAATGAGGTATATTGTATTCAATACAACTCACGTAGCATTTCGTTATAGCTACACAATGCGTAATATGTAATTAGGTGGCTTATTTATACTAGCTTAGCTTGTAATGCGACTTGTTATTTTGGCTTATGTGCCTATAAAAATTGAATTATGTAATTATTTTTTAAAAGGAAGATGTTTTAGTATCTAAATAATTATTAAGTTATTTTTCTTTGTTTCGGGCCATTGTAAAAGATATTTTGATAGAGAATTTTTAATAGAAAATTTACTTTGTTATAAAAGTTTATCTTTATAATTAGGATAAAATAAATTACTATAAGATAGCAGTTTGAGTCTTCCAAATAGAAAAATCGCTACGTTTTATTTGCTTCATTATCAATTATTTCTTCACAATTCTAGCTTTGATGTTAAATAAAATCGGGTGAGAACATTTGAACTGGCAATTATGGCAAAACATACCTATGCAATTAAAAAATGCTTTTGAGTCATGAATTGGATTTGTGACTATCGAAAATTATTAATTAAAAATGGCAAATAGAAAAAAAGAATTAAAAAGATATTTCATTCATTAATATAAGACATCCCATCAAAATTACATTTCATTCAGAATTCTGTACAGAATATAATACTTTGTTATCTTTACTAAAAGAAGGAAACGCTTTTAACATAATTTTAAAAAATAACAAATATTTAAACGTAGCAATACATTAAATTTAATTCACCTAAATATCCACAAATTAGCAATTTTTTAATGTTTAACTTTATTTAACTCTGTGCAATCTCCTGAAATTTAATGCTGGAAAATCTATAGTAAATGAAATGTCATACTTAAAAAATAAGACTCAAACTTTCAACTAAAAGAAGTATCAGCTGAAATTTGAATTAGTATCTTTTGACTTCATGTCTGCATACTAGTGTTGATTTACTCATTTATTTATACATAATAAGAATTGAATATTTTATGCCTACATATTTTTTTAATCATTTATTTTCTTGAGCTATATTTAAAATAGGGAAATACATTTGGGAAATGATGTAAAGGCTTACTCTAAATGACAGTTAGGATTTATTTTTAATTCAAGAGGTGATTATAAATTTTTTTTACAAAAACATTTTTCCAAACAAAAAATTCTGAAGTAAAATTTTTCTTCTGAATTGGGTAGTAGATAGTCTGGTTCAGTATAGTTTTACGCAAAGTGTATTGAACGTTATACGAGTTATACCAATTGAAACGACAAAATTTATTGAAAATGAGTTTTTCGTTGAAATGAGAGGCATAACACATTTAATTTGGAGAAGTAGCTTAACATAATTAGGATAATTTTACTATTAGAAATTATTATTTAAAATTTCTCAGTCTGAAATAATTGTGAAATATCCATCAGTTTGCTCCTATAAAAATATACAATCCTTAATATTGAAAGATACTTAATAAAGGTAAATTCATCTCAATATAATGAAATGTAGCCATCCATATAATTATTAAATGATAATTTTAGGATTTATTTACTACAAAGAAATATTAAGTATTAAAAATTCTATAAAACCCGCACAAAGTAAGACTTAACATAAGTAATTTGTCTGATTTTTAAATATATTTTCTGGTCCTGTTGAACTATTTATTTGATGGTCTCACTTTGTTTAGTTTAAAATTGCTAATGTTATTTATGGCATACTTTTAAAAGTATAAAACCGAGCAATACTCGAAAGCAGATTCAATTTTGCAAGTTAAAGTTTAATGTGCGTGGTTATCTTAAAAATTTGAATCATTAACAGTCATAACAAAGCGAATGTGATTTCAAAATATTAGCGCACAAATTGTTACTTTGAGAAAGAAAAAATAATGAATTAATAAAAAATATTGAAAAGCTCTTTTTCAAACGATTACTTTTTGCCAATAAGATATAAAAATCTCATCGTCTTTGCGAGCGAAGCGATCTCTATTTAATGTAAATGCATCCAGTCGAAAACCCCTGTCGAAAGGAATGTGGCATCTGCAAAAGCTATGCCAACTGTTTTAAAGCGTTGGATATAGGGAAATGTTCGAGCCCAACCCATTTGAATGGAACGTTATTGTTTTAATTAAGACTCACTCTTGATTAATTACAGACTGCGTGTCGTTGCTTTACAGTTGTGTTTATGCAGAGACAGAGGCTGCATAAATATGTCACATTTCTAAGCTTACAAACAACAAATTACTTATCACTAGTTGGAATTAACATATTCGGTGATTTCGTATGAAATGAAAGACGATTATTTATTTCATTCGATTAACTATTGGACCGGCAGGCAAACATTTTTGCTTCGAAACAGATGTTCGGTTAATCACTCTTCGCCAGGTATTAGGATAGAATTTTAAATTATTCCATATTCACTTGAATTTTATAGATCTTTACTTTTTCATAGGCAATGTGAAGGAGGGGGACTTAACATTTCTATATTCTGTTCTCAGAAAGTGGTGCAAGGCAACTAACTTAGATACAGATAGACAACATTTTTACCAAAACTGTAGCAATGATTGCTGTGTTTCGTTTATTTGTAATGATATTATCAAAATCTTCAAAATGGGGTCTTATGGTTTGGCTATGATATATTATAAACTGACTGCTTGAACTTGCGTAGTATTTAAACTGATTCACTTTCGATGACTGATTAGAAGTTTATCTTTTTCACATAAATATTACTTCTATATTTTTCTGTGAAATTAGGGTAACATTTTACATTCGAGAAAGATCTAAATCAAAATCCAATCTTTAGTTTAGAATTACTTATTAATTGATGGTTTATAACAATAAACATCGATTCCTAGTGGATGGAATATTATAAATGAATTTCTTGGTTTGAGATCATCGACACTGGAATATTTATTTGAAGTATTTAAAAGTTTTGAAACAACCGAATGTAACAAAATTTCTTTTCAATCATTGATAATTATTTCGTTACTCTTTCTAACTTTTCTACTTCTATAGATCGAATTGTCAAAATATTTCTCCCAAATTTTTTTAAATACAATCTTGAAGAAGTTCCTGACAACAAAAGCTGAAGGATTCTCGGATTGCAGTGTTATGTAAACGGAAAAATTTGAAGAAAAATAAACTTCTGAGATATCTTTTCGATCACTGGTAATTATTTCATTACTCTTTATCACTTATCTACTTCTATGGATCGGATGGTTAAAAGATTTTTCCCTAGGGTTTTTTAAAATTCAGTCATAAAGAAGTTGCTGAAAGTAAGCGCTTAAGAATTCTTGGTTTACTCTGTTATTGAAACGGAAAAATTTGAAGAAAAATGCCCGTCTGAGGTATCTTGCAGAGTGAACAGCTTAAGTAAACTCTTATGAGTCAGATCGTTCTATTCCACTTGCTGGGTTTTACAGGAAGTCATTTTCTAAGTATGACATGGTTGTCTAATCCGTATTTGAAATTCTTGGAAGTTTTCAGCTTTTACTTCCATTAATGAAGGACATTGTAAGAAAGTTTGGTGGCTGTTCATCCAAAGGTGATGATATGCAAGTAGGACTTGAGATGGGGTCGTCCTAGTACGTGCCTCTTTACCGAACAAAAGAATGAAAAATTGATGCAGCTTTCCTCTCCTCATTTTCTTGCTTCTAACAGTCACCTTTGTCAGGCATTACCGTAAACTAGGGGCATGATCCGTTGCATTCCAAATAGCTTTCTATTATGTTGCTTTTTAAAAGTACTCGCGCAGACTAGATTTCCATCAGCCCTACACTTCCTGTATATGTGCATTTAGGGCAAAATAGGCCCTTAGCTGGAAGGGGCTAAATTCCTCTGAGGGAAATGAAATACTGACGATCATTAATTATAAACTGATGTTGAGAAGAAAGTACACGTGGGGGGGGACTTACTGTTTGTGATAAAAGTAAATTGTAAAATTCTGATGGGGGGTATAATGATATATAGACTGCTTTTTAACTCTTTTTCTTTCTTCTTCTGGAAGTTAGTTATTGTTCTTTTGTAAACTTGTGCAAATGAAAAACAGACTTTAAATATTTAAAATTACTTTTCTATGCTGAATTAGCATTAATTATACATTACATTTATGAAACTAAGAATTTACATGGAATATTTATATATTTTTGGAACAATTTCAGGGCTTTTTAATTATATTTAAAATTGTAAATACTTTTTTTAATTGTTTGTTCTGATAATGTGTTTTCTGGACAAAAAGTCTATATCATGATTTCTATGATAGAAGAGAATTTCTTTATCCAACTCAAAAAGAGTATTTTTTAATATTGTTTTTCTACAGCTTTTTGGAATTCATAAATTGTGGTGTGTTTACGTTTAGGAAAAGCTCTTTTTATAAGTCAGAGCCACAATAGTCTGCAGCTGAAACGTCAGAAGACTTTGCGGGAACATGTTAGAAAGGTATATATGTATTATCTGTATCAATCTTCATTTTTTTTAATTCCAGGAATGCAACGGTACTTTTTGAAGTATGCTTCGCAGGTTTGTCTTGATGAAATTGCACCCTTTCAAATTCTTCTTTTATATAATTTTTATTTTTCTCTCTTCTTTTTATATAATATTTCTCTTAATAGTCCTTTGAACTAATTTTAGTACTTTTTTCATTCATGTTATTTTTTATTTCCTTTCTAGGAGAATATTGTGATAATCATAAACCACTTTGATTATCCCAATATTCTCCTAGATTGATGGATCAAAATTTTTCTCTTTGTTTTCAATAATAAATAGACTTATTTTCCTTGCAATCATTTATTTAAATCTCTATTTTATCAAGGATCACAAAGAATTTCCATTTATCTCCTGCTAAATATTTTTTATACAAGGATCTATAATGCTGTTCTGTTTTCAGCCCTACTTAGCAAAAGAGGACGAAAATCCCGTTTATTATTTTATTAGTTTTACTGTAGATGCGTTTAAAAACTTAGGAACTAATTTCTGGATTGGCATATTTTCACTTGATATCGACGATTTCACTTTAGAAATATTTGTCTTCGTCTTTTTTTTTTTTTTTTTTTTAGTATTTGTTCGTAATGA
The DNA here is from genome assembly GCA_026543055.1 of Argiope trifasciata. Classification (NCBI taxonomy): domain Eukaryota; kingdom Metazoa; phylum Arthropoda; class Arachnida; order Araneae; family Araneidae; genus Argiope; species Argiope trifasciata. Next base: position 423,857 of record JAPMOQ010009429.1, read on the forward strand.
TCTTGCAATGTAAAAGTAAAAAGATGGGTTTTCCCTTTCCGTCTAACAATTTTGTTCATTTTATGCTTAGGAATTTATCCATCTAAGTTATGGCGAATCCCTTGAAAAGATATAAAATCATATTTGATCATAGCAAACAGAAAAAAGTTCAAAATAGAAAGTGATAAATCCAAATTTAGTTTTAAAAAACTATGAATAGTTTATAACATTTCACATTTTTAGAAAGTTAAAAAAATAATATTTTACAGATTTTGCCCTCATATTGTAAAAAGCGGAATAATATGCGAAAAGTAAGATTATTGCTGAACTTAACGTCTTAACGTGAAGGAAATTATAACTAGTTTAATTCAGACTTATTATATAATAATTGCCTATGAAATACTTGTATTAAAAGTTTATTAATCTTAAACGTCTGTGCTCTTCCATCTTCTTGTAATATCGATAAAATAATAAATATTTTCCATTCCAAGTATAGTAATGAAGTATACTGCACAATTAATTTTAATTAAACTAAAAATATAAAAATTAGAAGACTTTTACTGAATTTTGTTCTTTAAATTAAGTTGGTTACATCATATTTTTGTCTTCACTCTTTGCGCAAGAAATAATATTTGTTATTTCTGTTAAATATGCTAAGGAGACAATTTTCCTTTATTTCTTCAAACAAGTACTTCTAATACAACTACTTTTTTTCAAAAAGTATATTTTTTATTTAAGCCAAGTATAAATAAACATATGCAGCTGCTAATGCAGAGTATTTGTTTGGTTCTTTTGAAATCTACCTTTTCCATAAAGCAGATTCAGCCTGAAATCGATCGCTTTCGTAATTTCCGTTTCCGATTTGAGGTTGATGACAGTATGATTCAATCGTTTTCTCAAATGGCACAATTAGGGACAAAAGGAAGTCACAATCGCAATTTCCAAAGGAAATGTTTCTCGTATTTCCCTATTCCATCCCTAATAAAAATATCAGCTTGCCGTTTTCAACTTTGAGAAAATTTTAGATCTTGTTTTCTAAATTATTCATTCAGGAAACGTTTCTATTGAGCAACTCTAAATACTTTGTATTGATTTGAAAATGAAAAAATATTCCACATGCTGTCAAAAATGCAAATTATGTCTTACCATATTTATACAAAATATATGTTAAAAAAAACAAAATTCGGACAAAAATATCAGCTTGCAATTTCCGACGTAGAGAAAATTTTAGATCTTATTTTCTAAATTATTCATTCAGAGAACGTTTCTATTGAAAAATTCTAAATGCTTTGTGTTGATTTGAAAATCAAAAAAATATTCCACATGTTGTCAAAAAAGCCAATTATGTTTTAACATATGTGTATAAAATATATGTTAAAGAAAATTACAAAATTCGAACTATTTAGCGATGGATAGTTACAAATATAATCCTTGATTGCAAATTATAATAATTTGAAAATAAAACTCTTTAAATATAGTTTAATGTACTAAAAACT
>JAPMOQ010009429.1:425731-502542 GCA_026543055.1 Argiope trifasciata
TCCTTTGTCAGGAAAAAACGAAATTACTTTCCGAACAACCTAATAATAAAAAGGAATTGTAAGACAGAAATCATAATTTGCAACTCTTTATCTAGCATATATCATTAATGAATAATGATACCAAAATAATTATTAGGGTGGATATTACCAACACGGAAATGCAAAGGTAAAGGTAGAAGAGTGTATGAAATGATAAATGATATCCCGAGTTTTATCTGAAAAATAAATGTCATTAAATTATTTTATTGCAAATTCATCTGTAAGTGTGTGAAAATCTGCGAATTTATTTTTTCCTTTCCCACCGATGTAAAAGAAAGAAATTTTTATTAGATTACTTTTTATTCATTTTATTGATTCCTTAAGTTGGAAGGCTGCATTACATTTATTATAGTTATTTTTTGTAGTCATTATTTATCACCTCGAATGTAATTATTGACTGGATCCATTTGAATCATTATTTCATCAGAAACTGATGCTGAATATTCTGATTCTCTGGAATAAGTAATTTTGATTCATTTGAATCATTAGTACATCACAAACTGATGGTGAATACTCTGATTATCTGTTATAAGTAATTTAGATTCATTCTAATCATTAGTTCGTCAGAATCTACTGATAAATACACTGATTCTCTGGAATAAGTAATTTAGATTTATTTGAGTCATTAGTTCATCCTAATCTGATGATAAATACACTGATTTTCCAGGATAAGTAATTTAAATTCATATATTATCGTAAGCGTTGCGCATTAGATTATGCGCAAGATGTTTAAATTGGTGTCAAAAATTTAGATAAAGGAGACATTATTTTAAAAACGATGGAAAGTTTTTTTTAAGCTTTTATCTTCCAATATTTTTTAAAAATGCAATAGAAAAATGGACTTATTAAATGTAGCCCTTTGATAAACAGCAATCTTAATATACAACAAGAGTAAGTAAAATATATTTTTTATTGGTCATTTAAACAATTTTAAAATTGAAAGGAGTAGCTTTAGTTTTTGACTAGAAATTTGTAAACAGTGTTAACACCATCATCATCAGCAACAAAAACATTTAAAATTGTTCGAAAGTTAAACAGGTGATCGGTAACGATCATTAATCCTAATCTATACAAACACCTTTTGCAGATGACCACTTTGACACTCCGAATGGAATGTCATAAGTTTCTAGTGGAACAATGGAACCTAACACCAGTCACATTTATTAGGAACCCCCCATTGACAGGAAGTCAGCCAAGTCTATTAACATCATTACTGGGGTGCGATGCCAGGTAATAACCTAACACCCCATGCTGCAGGCGACTAACTGCTTTCTTACTCGCACTCCCAGACTAAGAGGAAGGGAGAGAGGGACAATATCTACTAATGATGAAAAAAGAACTGGAAAGAAAATACACAAACAACGAATTTAAGTATATTGTCCACTTGAATAAGTTCTAGTCGGATATATGAAAATAAATGTCTTTCATGTTGTCGACTTCGTTTCAACTGCATAAAATTTGCGAGATCGAAATTTTCCTATACCTCGAACTATATGTATAGGATTCGTAAAATTGTTGAAAAAGCACTCATAAATGATAAAAATAATATATGATCTCTTTAGAAATTGAAAAAGTTTGTATTAAAAAACCATTTGTGGTACTTTTTGATTGTAGAGTCCGCAAAAAAAAATCTATAAATCTCAAAATTCAGCATATATGACACATAAGCGTATGACATATTCATATAATTTAAGAAATATCTTAATCAAATTATAAAAATCTTATCATATTACATCTTATAAATTGTTTCAGAATCATCTTTGTATACGCTACACCAGACTTTAATGGTATAAGACGCCTCTCACAGGAGTATTTTTTAATTACAAAAATTAATAATATTAACACTAAAGCTACCACGATCAGGTCAAATGACCGGTTTCCAATAGCAGTTCAAATGTATCGGTGAAATGCTGGTTGGTTTAGTTTTAAAGCAATCAATTCTTAATAATATAAGCATATATCTTCAATATATTACAAACAGGCGTTCTTTGTATTTATATCTCTATCTACTTGTAAATTTATGGATATTTTAATTTAAAGTTGACTACTTATGTGCCAAATATTACCAGAATCGAACTATAACTTCCATGTCAAAGCATCAGAGAGAAACATGAAGATCAGGTCACCACAACAGCATAGTCAGGTAGTAAGCTGAAAGTAAAATGATTTCCATTATGATGCAGCCCATACACTCACCACCCATAGAGAAGCATGACCCGATTTCGGTATGAGGGTAGTTCAGACTTACCCCATTTCTATAATCACCAGGGGGAAGAGAGCCTGATTAACAACTAATACTAAATTCTCATCCCCATGTCTCATGTTCACCCCCCCCAATGTGTTTTGTTGATCAAATTTACAAAAGCAGGTAATTCATTAGATCGTTCTTGTTTAAGCAGTTAATTCATTAGATAGTATATTTTGTTAAATAAGAAACTTAAATTTATATCCTGAAAAATGCAATCTAAAATTAAATTCAAAAAATATCATCAAGAATTTTTTAAATGGTAATTACTTAACACATTAAAGGCAGGGGATATTGACGAAAGTATGTTAGATAACGCAGATCAAATCGTAGTACTGCGACTCCCGCCTTTAATGTGTTAATTAATTTGAAAAAAAATTCACGAAATGTTTATAATTTTTATCAAATTTCCATTTGAGGATAGTACTTAAATTAATCGTAATAATTTTTTGATATAACATTTTTATTTACTATATTATTCTATCCACTCATATTTTACTCAATTGTAATTTTATAACTATACTTTTCATCTATTGCACCGAATAAAAACTTTGCTGAAGCAATTTGAACAAATCAAATTTTGATATGTTTTTTTTATCAAAGATTTAACAAAACTTCCTGCTCCCATATTCGGTTCTTATCTTTTCTTATAGTTTTATGAATTAAATCGGTTTTCGTTTCTTTCTAAATTGATTCGGCATTTTTGATTTTGTTTCATATTATACTACATTTTTTAAAAAAAGTTTTATTCACACCTAGCTATAGTTTCAAATTAATATTCAATTAGGATATATTATTTTATGTTTCTTTTTGGCACTCTTTTTCTCTCACCTAATCCAGTATCTCAGTTACATGAAATGGTGATATTCAAGACGCTTTTCAGTTGCAAAAGGGTTGAAATTTTACCTAGTATTGTTTTGTGCATAGTAGTGCAAAAAAATGTATTTTTATATATAACGATTATTTAAATAGATACATTATTACAAAAAATAACTGGTTCGAATGATGTAAATTGCATTTTTCCGAAAATCATGTTTTTAACAAAATTATTTTTTATAAACACGTAAAGGGAAAATGACAAAAAAATGAAAAATTATTTAATAAAAGGTTGAAGATATATTGATGACTTACTTTTGTTAAACATGGACAATGTTAATGCTTTTATTGATCGCTATCCAAAAGATTTAAGTTTAATTGAAACGAACGAAAATCAAAACAAAGCTAGCTGTCTGGATTTAAAAAATAGAAATTTCTAATGGGAAAGCTTAAGTAAGTTTTACGATAAAAGAGATGGATTTAATTTCAAAGTAGTTGAACTTAGTAAATACCATTCTAATTTAAAATCTAAGATATTCACAAATTTGATTTTCTCATAATATAACAGGATTAAAAACATTTGTAATAACAAAATTTCTTTTATTGAAGAAACAAACATTCTCATAAAAATTTAACTTCTAATTATTTTCCCAAAAACTTTTGCAATGCAGAAGTTTTAATAAAATAAGGTTTATAAATTTTCTATTTTATTTTTCACAACTAAATATATAGTTTCTAATTAAATTTCACTTTGATTTTTAACTCAATAGATAGCACTGAAATCGTTCAATTTAATTCATGTGATGACGAGGCATTTGACCAAGCGTTATAGACGTATTCAGTTTTAACGCGGGAGTTTGAATTTAGCATGACGTTGTGGCAGGTTTATTTCCTTCACAGAATGTTTGGAATTTTGCTTTCAACTTCTTTGTTTTTATATACTAATGATTTTTTTTGGTTTTATGATAAAATGGATTTTTCGTAGTTTCGTTTGTTTAAATTTTCTGTAATTTTGCTTAAATTAAAAAATTCTTGAAATAATATTTGTTTTTGTTTTTATTGTCTTTGGAGATAAGAATTAGTATTATAAAATCAAAGTCCCAATAATCTTGGAATTTCCGGGCCACAAGGGGTCAATATTCGTTAAGAAAATCGGAAGCTCTCACAGAAAAAATTCCTGGTTTAAATCCCTGCCCTTGAAAAAGTCTTCAAGTCAGACTCGTCATTTCTTTCTTTTTGGTTTTATTTTTGCATTTAACTTGATATTTAGCTCTAATTTGATTTCTCAGTATCAAGCATCATTCGAATACTTTTTCGACAGTGTTAATCTTATATTTAAAACAGTTGACAGAGAGGAGAGACGGAATGTTTGGTACGTTTGGATTTATAAACATAAGTTTATGCTAAGGAAGTTTTTTTAAGAAATACAATTTCATTGTTCATTAATATTTATAATAATTTATAAATTAACTCATTTTCTTTTTTTAAATAAGTTTTAAAAACAAAACTTGACTTGGAGCATGATGAGTTCAACTATTTGTACTGGTGAGCGAACAGTTGAAAATATAAATGCAGGTAGCATGTATAATACTTAGTTATCAACCCATTTCATTTGTTTCAGCATTCGACTTTTCAGCAATTAATAACATCCCTACTTGTGTTTTATACCTTTTGAATCCATATTTGTTTTATTTCAGAGGCAGAATTTTTGAACCATGCTTAGATACTACGGTTAGCCAGTCAAGATTATAGATTTTGTCTATAGTAAAGTTGTATTTGTCTGAAAATCAGATTAACAGCTCATGAAGATACTTATTTCATTAAATGTTATTACTCTTTCTGCTGATATTAAAAAATATCGGAGTTTGAAAAACTCTTACTTAGGAGGGCCGTAGTGGCCTGGTGGTAAGGTCTCGGCTTCGGAACCGGAGGGTTTCAGATTCGAGCCCCAACGAAAAACCATTGTGTAAGCGAGGGTGGTGCCCTCCAAATCCATCTGGGCCAGATGCCCTCCCTTTGGTGAGGTGGAGACCAGGACAGGTACCGTCATCTGACGGGTGCTCAAAATCACAAGGACCGTCACAAAATAGCTCTAGTGTTGCTATAAAACGGGGCGTAAATTAACTAATCAAAATTGAATTTAAAAGGAAATAACAACCGCCTATTTGATTTGCTTCTAGAAAAGTGAACTCGAATTTTTTTCCTGCTGATAAGCAATCGTTCTCAGATCAAAGACGCAGGGACATTCTTCCTTCTACTCTTAATTAATAATATCCCCATCTAACTTTCATTTAAAGTTGTTTCAATATTCAAGACAATGCCCTCAACATTTCAGATAGTTTCTTCTGAGTTTAGATTTATTATCAAAATTATATTTATTTTGGCCTATATATGCAGTAAAATTTGTACATTTTGTAAAAATGTTGTCAGGGTTTTATAATTTTTCTCACTTAAGTTTCGCCCTATCAATTGTTAGGGCGGAATGGGTCTGGTGGTAAGTTCCCGGCTTTGGAGACGGAGGGTTAGAGGTTCGAGGCCCGATTCCACCAAAGAACCGTCAAGTAGGCAGGTTTCCACTTTAAATTCGTCGAGTTCAATCATCCTTCCTTTGGTGAAGTGTGGAATTTTGTAAAGGGGTTGCCAGCTAAGGTGTCGTTCAAAGTCATTTTACTGCGGTTGAAAATTACGAATTCCTTCCCAAAATAACCCTAGTGTTGTTTTCAGACGGCACGTAATATAACTTAACTTAATTAAATAAATTTTTTCACTTGTTAACTGTTGGACTTGAAAGGAGTCAATTACTCCTTGCATGTTGAAATATTTCTGTCACTTTTTAAAAATAGAAGTGCGATTAAGAAAGAATGGGATAAGTTGGTAATTGTGCATTCGAGATCCGGAGAAAAAACCTGTGTATTTGCAGCTACGCATAAATAGCAAATATTATTTTGCTATGCTGGAGATACAATATATTTTTCTCTGTCACTGTTTCATTGGCATTTAATTTTGATTCTGATAAAAATTACCGGTTGTTCGAACATTGTGATCCGTCTAATAACAAGGCGATATACTTAAGGCATTAAATAACAAAATAAAATTACTACTCCTTTGAGCTCAATGTAAATAACTTTCAATGAATAATATTTTAAAATGTCTAGTCTAAGATCTAATTATTACCCTGATCGTTTTATCTGGTGAAATTTGCGCAAAAAAATATTTTATATATTTGTACCGACGTCGAAGAAGCATCTTAGGAAATCAAAGCAAGTTTTCGTGTGCTTTTTATTTAGGTATGATAATGAAAAAGTAACTTTTAATAAAGTATTGAAAGCATAAATATTCAATTATTGGATGTCTCTTTAAGTACTTTTATAAGCTACTTTCAAGAGCTTAAACTTCGGAAAGAGCATTTCATGAATATTATTCGAAATCATTCATAACAGAATTTTGGGATCCTATTTATTTATTCTTTGATCTTAAAAATCCTCTAAAAATAATACATCATCTCTGTATATAAGAATTATTTGAAACATGCGTTAAAGCTATTTTGACGTGCAGCCAACTTTTATTTTGGTTTCTCTTTTTTTTATTATGCAGAAGATGAATGCGAATTAATAATTAGTTTTTGTTATTTAAGCTTACATTTAGAATCGGCTGTGTTTATGAACGTGCATACGGATAACAGGGAGTAATTTCTTTTCCTCTGTTCAGAAATTATTTAATTAATTCTATGTTTTGTTATGTATTTATTTTCTGTTGATAGATTTCCGTATACAGTATATAAAATTAATGCAGTATGAAAAAGAGCAAGGATAATCATTCTTTCCTAACATTTACGTAAAGATAAGTTTTTCCGAACATTTAGCCTCTCTTCTTTAGTACTTCGGAAAATATTATGTTTATAGAGGTTATTTTCGAAACTGAACCAGATAAACATCAATAATTGGAATTTCATAAAATACCTTCTTTCTTTAAAAAGTGGCGTGTTTCCAGCGCAGTTTACTTTCATAGACCAGGTTTCGAAAATTTTCTAATTTAGCTGGCAAATTTTCTAAAATTCAGATTCCACAACGGCAATTGAATATTATAATTAAATATGTTATAATCAACTCCTGAAATGTCTATTGCTGCTGGAAAGGAAAATTGCGCACTATTATGATATACACTGAAGTGACAAAAGTCATGGGATGACTGTTAATATCGTGTCGGTCCTCCTTTTGCCCGGCGAAGTGCAACAACTCGACCTGTCATGGAGTCCACAAGTCAATGGAAGTCCTCTGCAGGAATATTGAGCCATCCTGTCTGTATAGACGTCCATAATTGTGAAAGTGTGGATGGTGCAGGAGTTTGGACACGAACGGACCTTTCGATGATGTCCCATAAATGCTCGATGGGATTCATATCGGGCGATCTAGGTGGCCAGATCATGCGCTGAAAATGTCCGGAATGTTCTTCAAACCAATCGCGAACAGTTCTGGCCCGGTGACATGGCGCATTGTCATCCATAAAAATCCCATCGTTGTGTGGGTACGTGAAGTCCATGAATGGCTGCAAGTGATCTACAAGCAGCTGAACATAGAGATTTACAGTCAATGATCGGTTCAGTTACACCAGAGGACCGAGTCCCTGCCATGTAAAAACAGCCCATACCATTATGCAGCCACCACCAGCTTGAACAGTGCCTTGCTGACACTTTGGGTCCATGGCTTCGTGAGGTCTGCGCCACACTCGAACTTTACCATCAGCTCGTAACAACTGAAATCGTGACTCATCTGACCACGCCACGGTTTTCCACTGGTCTAGGGACCAGTCGATATGCTCACGAGCCCAGGAGAGTCGCTGCAGGCGATGTCGTGCTGTCAGTAAAGGCACTCGAGTCGGTCTTCTGCTGTCATAGCCCAAGGAAGACAAATTTCGCCGCACAGTCCTATCGGACATGTCCCTCGTACGTTCCACATTGATTCCTGCAGTTATTTGACGAAGTGTTGCGTGTCTATTAACATTGACCATTCTACACAGACGTCGGCGGTCTCGGTCGTTAAGTGCAGGTGGTCGCCCACTGCGCTGTCCATGATGGGATGTGATGCCTGAAATTTCATACTCTTGGCACACTCTTGATACTGTGGATCTCGGAATGTTGAATTCACTAACGATATCCGCAATGGAATGACCCATGCGTCTAGCTCCAACTAACATTCCACGTTCAAAGTCTGTTAATTCTCGTCGTGCCGCCATAAATCACGAAAAACCTGTTCACATGAAAATCTTGAACACAAATGAAAGCTCTGGGAAACGAACTGCGCATTTATACTTTTTCGCTGCGATGCTACTGTCATCTGTATATTTGCATATTGCTATCCCATGACTTTTGTCAGTTCAGTGTATATCCAGTTCCTAAGTACCATAAAAGAATTTGATGAATTGAAGAATTCCCCCTTCGGATTCTATAGAAGCTGATAATGAAAAATATTTAATTTTTATACGCCCCCTGTAGTGTAAGGGAGTCAGTTAATTATTTTCTAAGTAATCTAATCATCTAATTGCACTCGATAGCACTTAGAAGCTGATAACTATGTTGAAATACCCTGCAGAAATAGTATTAATTCTTTGATCTCGGATGTCTCCTCTCGTGTATCATTCAAGACGGTATATAATTTTATTATATTTATATCTTAATTTTGATTGTTAAGAATGCAAAGTGGTCAGAAGAAAAATATTAACTTTTCGGACATATTCAACTTACAATTATATATATTATGAGAGAACATATTGTTTTCGCTTGAGGTTTCTGGAGCCTCAACATATGAAGACAACAAATGTTGAAGCCTCAGCATGAGAATTTTATAAATTGGTGATTTATCCCTTTTTTATTTTAGAGCTGGCTTTCACAGCAGAGCTTTTGAAATATCTATCATCTGCTAATGTAGTTTTATTTTGGAGTAGGCTTTCATTATATAGCTTTTATCTGCTGTAGTTTTTCGTTTGGAAATCATAGTGTGATTGCCAAACTCACGCAACTTTTTTTTAAAAAAACCAAACAAGTTAAAATATTGTTTGTTTAATTGATTAGGATTGTTTTTTTTTCAAGAATTATTTCAACTAATTAAAATAAGATTATTAGAAAATAATGCACAAAGCTGTCTTATTTGGGGATTTATCGTCAACTAAAGTTACAACTTGATTTCCAAATTATACATTCTCTGAATTCTTTCGAATTGTCTTAATTTAAGACATTAACCAATTTAAACCGGTTTAAAACAAGCGCAAGATTATTTTTAGAAAAATGATGGTTTTTTTTTTTCAATTTCAAAATCGGTCGAGCTTCAAAACTTACTGTCTAGAAAAATTAAAAATTAAAGTTTTAAAAAATCATATAATACTAGATTGATATATGTATTGTGATTATTTCAAATCGATTTAAATTTCGATTTGAACAGGTTAATGACTTAAATTAATTCAGGCAAATAATAATTTTTTCACATATCTTGAAATTTGAGATAGTAGATTTCCACTTTTTTTCGGAACAATAAAAAAGTTTTTATATAAGGTGCAGTATTAAGCTCTAATTCTGCACCTAAACAAGTGGAATCAGGAATCCCGCAACGTGCTATATTCAGATTTGAAAATCGCAATTTTTGAAATCAAGATAGTCATCAGATGCATAAATACAGAATTGGAGAGAGAAAAAACGTAACGATGTTCATCAAATTAATTTGCATTCACCTAAAATTGAATGAAAATTTCCTGTCCTATTCATAATTGGTCTATTTTCCTTTTCAAAGTACGATCTATGGAGGACAGGAATGTATTATGATTGCTGTCCTCTATGAAACAACATACATTCTTGAAAAGTCTTAGTCAGTACAATTTTTATACATGAGGGGGCACAATCTTATATTACTAAATGGTTGAAATGCACTGATGGAAAAAAAAATCCCAACACTAGGAAGGATCTGTGCTAGATAAACGAAATTTGTTAGGCGTGTTTATACATCTGAAAGATGATGTCGATTCAAATTTCGATCTACGCGCGTAAGTGTGGCGCTAGTAGCGACACTAGGAACATGCAAATGAGGTTTGCTTTAAATAAGCGCTGTAAGGTTCGTGATCGTTATTTACAGTTGAGATTTGACGTAGTGGGTTAATGTTAGTCAAGGATGCCTCTGAGAAGACGAGAAGCCATTATCAACAGCTCACTGAGTTTGATCGAGGTCGTGTTGTAGGGCTACGAGAAGGTGGGTTTTCTTTCCGCGATATTGCTGAAAGACTTGGCAGGAATGTATCCACTGTGCATGAGTATTGGCGGCAGTGGTCAAGGGAAGGTACTGTCTCAAGACCAGGTTCCGGGCGGCCACGTGGTACTACTGAGAGGGAAGACCGTCGTATTCGGCGTATGGCTGTGGCTAATCGTAATGCGTCTGCAGCTGAAATTCGAGTGCAGTTGGCACCACAGTGACACAACGAACTGTTACAAATCGGTTACTTCAAGGACAGCTCCGAGCCAGACGCCCTGTACAGTGCATTCCACTGACTCCAAACCACTGCCGTTTGCGACGTGAGTGGTGTCAAGCTAGAGCTCATTGGAGGAAGGAGTGGAGATTTGTTGTGTTTTCTGATGAAAGACGGTTCTGCCTTGGTCGCAGTGATAGCCGTTTGTTGGTTAGAGGGAGGCCAGGTGAACGCCTGCTAGTGACCTGTCTGCGGCCTAGACACACAGGGCCTACTCCTGGAGTTATGGTTTAAGGAGCAATTTCGTATGACAGCAGGAGCACTTTCGTGGTTATCCCACGCACCCTGACTGCAAATTTGTACGTCAGTCTAGTGATACAACCTGTTGTGCTGCCATTCATGAACAGCATTCAAGGGGGTGTTTTCCAACAGGATAACGCTCGCCCTCATACCGCTGTTGTAACCCAACATGCTCTACAGAGTGTCGACATGTTGCCTTGGCCTGCTAGATCACCAGATCTTTCTCCAATCGAGCACGTATGGGACATCATTGGACGACAACTCCAGCGTCATCCACAACCAGCGTTAACCGTCCCAGCATTGACCGCTCAAGTGCAACAGGCATGGAACTCCATCCCACAAACTGATATCCGACACCTTTACGACACAATGCATGCACGTTTGCATGCTTGCATTCAACATTCTGGCGCTTACACCGGTTACTAATGTACCAATATTTCACATTTGAAATGGCTCTTCTCGCCAATTGCTCTACCTGTGATCTTGAAACTTTAATCAATTAAATATGTTACCTAGGCAAATGCATTCCTAACATTTCATTACTGTACAATAATTTTTTCTTGGTTTTGGGATTTTTTTCCATCAGTGTAGTAAAATATTAAAGTTAATTATCTGTTTTGCTATTTATTTTAACCTCCGTCGCCTAATTTTAACTTAAATTTTCTTTTTGTCATAGGAAGGATCATCAGATGAGAATGATCATTTTCAAGCAGACAACTTCAACTATTCAGATAATAAACTAATAATTCACAGAAGTATTTGTAACATTCTGTTAGACATCTTCACGAGCCACGAACTGTAGCCTGGTGGTGAGGTCTTGGCTTCGGAACCGAAGAATTTCAGGTTCGAGACCAGATTCCACTATAGAACGATCATATACGCGGGTCTAATGTATGCTAAATCTGTCGAGGCCGAACGCCCTCCCACTGGAGGGGCATGAAAGTTTGAAAAGGGAAACGCCATCTCGAGTATCGTCCTTGTCATCTGACTAAGGTTCAAATTTACGATATCCGTCCCAAAATTGCCCTATGTTACTTTAAAAAGGACGTTAATATAACCAAGTTAAACTAAACTAAATTTTTGAAATATGCGGTATTGCATTTAACCTTGGTTGCGGAAAATGACAGACAGAATGGAAAATATTCAACATCCAACGAAATAGCAATTATTTGCAAAAATGTTATGTCAATGCAACAATATAACTTGACTTTCCCTTTTTGTTAACTTTTCAATTAATAAATATTTATAGATTTAAAATAATTAGCTAAACTAAATAAAATGTCACCCCCTTCCATTGAAGTTGCCATTTTTTATATGAAGACTCGTGAATCATTAATTTCCTCGACCCTTCAATTCCTAGCGCTATCTCAGAAATACTATAATTTTATATAAATACTATATAATATCTCTATAATTTTAGTGAGGGGAAAATTTTAACAGATTTCTTTAGCTCTAAATATTGTATTGATTTCACGAACTTTTTAATTCCATATGGACACTCATTAGTGTAAATACATCATCAAATGTCTCCGGCTCACAAACACTGCTCTTTATGTTCGACAAATACTGCAAAATAAAACTTCATCGGTTAATCACTTCACCAACACGAATAACTAGTTAAAATGCTCTGTTCCTTATATAAGTAGAATTTAAAATAGTATTTTTTTGTGGTGAGATGCATTTCATCATAAAAGTTAATTTGATAAAATACTATTAATATAATAAACGAATAAATAGTCACTGAAGGCTGATAGTTATTATTAATTTCAAGAAATGAATGCCCTGACCCCTTTTATAGTTTCACATTTAGTGACTTTCAGACCAGTTGCTTTCAATTAATAGATGTTCCTAAATTAAAGTTTAATTTTTATCATTTGATGAATAAATAGATGTCATGTTAATAAGTAAATGCTTTATAATTTTTTTACATTCTTTCGAATTCATTGTAATTATGCTCATTCATTTCTTACTTAGAAGAACACTATATTGGTATTTAGGATGACAATAACATAACTTTTCTTATTTAGATATATTTGAAGTTAAAAGTAATAAAAGGAGGGAAACTTAATTTCATGTGCATGTACATAAGCATGTAACGATGAACGTCGAAAGAAGTAAAGAAAAAAAACAAAGAAAAAGAAAACGGCAATATCATCTTGAACATAAGAAAATTTTGTACAATAAAAATATTGTTCCAAAATTTAGTGATGAATGAAGAGTATTTTCTGAGAATTCTTTCATATTATATGCTATTCATTATTGCATGATCATTTTTGTATCGCTCGAATTACCAATGAAATTTTGTATTATCCCTTTTACTTCTGTTCATTGTAGTTACTGCTATATTTTCCTTCTAACAACGACAAAATCTCCTCTATTGGTTTTATTACCAAACTTTCCTTTCAAAATTTATTTCCACATTCTTTTCACAGTCTGTATATGAAGTTTGGTTTTCTTCCTTTTATTAGTTTTAGTTGTAGATGCCTTAAAACAAGAAAGTGCATTTAATGACTCCCTTGTATGATGGGGATATCGAATATTAGTTAACCTCACTTATTAATGTATCCCCATATTTGGAATTTTACCCTTGTTCACAATAGTGTATTATTATATATGAAAATCAGTTGTGATGAAAGAAAAAAAAATTTCTCTTTTTAAATGAAACTCTGTGGAAAATTCAATACATTAAAAAAAGCTGTAGATAAAAATTTTTTAGGAATTCTGAATTTTCAATAAAAATTATGTATAAAATAAAATTTACTTATATCGAATATAAATTCCTGCATGTTGCTACTGTTGATTTAGGTCGTAAGTAGAAATATATATTAGCTAGGAGGGGGGGGGGGGACAGTTTCGCGATGCTTACTTCAACAGAAATTCACGGAAATAACTTGCAGTAAAAAGCAAGAAACACTCGATAAAGAGTCCTGTGTTATTCTTAGCATCTGAACCAAAAAAAATTATCCATTTAATTCCCCGAGTTTTTATTTGGCTAAATTTAAGCAATATTTCCAAATTACGGGGCTATAATCTGAGTGCCCAGACACTCCTCAACTGTGCTGTCCTAGTCGTCGTCGAATCGTATCCTAGCTTCGAAAAAGAATTTATCTTGAAATACAGCCTAGAAAAATTTGTTACTTCAATATGACCTCTAAACGTTAATTTTTAAATGTTAAAGAGAAAATTATTTCAGTTTTGTAAAAGGAGAAAAAGATGAATGTGAAGAGCAACGTAGCAAACACATAAAATTTCGACTAATGCGATCGTCAGTTTTGAAAAATCTTTTTTATTTGTGAATTTTTTTTCAATAAATTGGTTTGTTCGTGAATTTTTTAGGTCTTTTATGGTCATAAAAAATAACTATACATAGTAGTTTGTGTAAGAATTCAGGAGAATTTTGCCAATTATATTTCTGTGCACCAAATCCTTCTACTATATTAATCTGTTTTCAATTTTTTGCAAGCAAACACAAGCGTTGATATGCATTCAATGAGATCTCATCTATTTTTCCGGGCCATTATATTTAAAGGCTGAACCTTCCAAGCGTTCATAAAACATTAGAAAGTGAAGTCCTTTACTTTCTAATACATAGTCATTATTTTTGTGAGCTTCTCTACTACGAGTAAAATAGGATTGGACACATTTTAATAATCTTTCGCGAACTAAACCTAAGCATTGGAACTTCTAAAAGTAAACCCTCGATTTTATTGGATAAATTGTGGCATAGTTCGTTTTATTACATCTTGTGATGTTTAATAATATCATGCTTTTAAGAATAATATGTTTATTTATACTTTATTCTCAACTGAAAAATATTAATATGGTAATCCGTATCAACTATCTTCCCTTAACATGCATCCCAATTAACAAGTAAGGTCCCGACTTCAGAATCGGAAGGTTTTAGGTTCTTGACCAGATTCAACCGAAGTACAATCATGTTAGCGGGTCTGGTGCACTTTAAATCCGTCAGAGCCAAACGCCCTCCCGCTGGTGTGGTATGGTGTGGAAAGGGAGTGGCAGCTCAGATGCCGTCCTCGTCATCTGATGGCAGTTCAAAATTATGACATCTGTCTCAAAATAGCCTAGACTTTAAAACGAGATGTTAGTGTAATAAAAAAGAAATCAGTTCTTGTATAGATTCAATAAGGAAGTGAAAGCATTAGAATTATCATACGGTCGTATCGTTTTTTCACACCCTCAAAATTCATTCAGACTATTCTTCTTATACTGAATTGGAAACGGTTTGAAATAATATATGTAATAATTTTGTACACTGTGATATAAACACAATAGAACTAATATTTTGATTGGGGGAGACATTCAACACATCAGTAAATCTGTCTATTTGATATCAACAAATCAAAATGTAAAAGAAACTTCGGCACACTAAATATTCTTTGAGGTGTAGCAAAGATACAAAGGATTTGCGATTGTTGCCAAATTCTGAGCCGAAAGTTCTGATTTATCTTATCTGTAACTATTTTATTGATCTTCAAAGTAAGAATCTTTTTGATTCTCTGAACATTGGAGATTTTGTTTCTTTATCTGAGAATAATGGATACTCTGGAAGAACAGATTAGAAACTAGACTTTTAGATAGATTGGGAATTTAAAAAAGTAGAATTGCTTTCTAGCATCAATGAGAAAAACTGAAAGATTTTATTATTCAATTTATCATAAAGCACAGTCTGAAATGACATAAAATGTCGTCAGTATGTTATATAACTATACATTTCTGTGTTCTTTGCATAGAATTGTCGAGGCATTTATACACTTTGAAAATGACAGGTAGGTCTGTCAAGACTTTCAGTAATTTAAAGTGATAATGTGGCCAATTTTGAATGAACCATTACTACTTTAAATTCTTTGTTTAAAATTTGCAAACGAAGGTGAATGCAAGATTTTATCTCTGTAGGAAAAAATCAACAAATATTTCCATTTTAGATACATTTCTTAGGGTTATAGATGAGTGGTAAAAATTTATGAAATATATTTGAATAGTAAAACAAAAAAAATCAGTTTTGAGGAACTGATGACAGTAATAAGCTTAATTGATGTTAGTTTTAATTTTAAACCACCTGGTTCCCAATGTATTGATCCAACTCACTATTAACTATTAATTCAAAGACTTTTTATTTTCTATTATACGATGAATAGAGAAAATATTTTAATCGTCTAAATGTTTTGTATTATATCTCACTGACAGTCTGTGAACACAGTAACTCGGTAATTCTTTGAGGTATATTAATGGAATTTTCTATTGGGTCTGTGTACCAAATGTTTCGATTTCTGTTAAATTGTTTGCTTAATCCATTCAAAGGAAGTCTTTCAAACCGAGTATAAGTTTTAAAAAAATAGCTTTAATATGTAGTGAGCTAGATGGATGAAATTTGGTAAACAGATTTATCATCTAAAGTATTGATACCTATACCTATCAAATTTGTATATTCTATACGTTATGTTACACTTATTATAAAATAAATGCAATGAGAACCAATGAATGTAAGGTTATTTATAAATAATCGTAAGTACAATCATGATAAAATTAAAAAATAATTTTCTCCATTAGTTTAGGTTAAGTATATGCATATTTAGGGGGATGAAAAAAAAAACCCTTTTTCCCATGTCACTGTACCAATGAAAATTTACGAAATGTGCGAAATAAAACGTGGGAAAAATTAATAAAATTGCTTGAAATTCTCCGATTTGAATACAAACAAGTCCTATTGTTATTAAACTTGGCGAGGGTTGACTTTTTTGCTGTAATTAAAAAAAGAAATTCTCCCTATATACATATTATAGCGCTAATCATATCTGATGAGTAGCCGGTTAGCTCGGAATATATTGGTTGTGTTTAATTCCAACGAAAACTCTTAAATATAACCTGTTAGTCACTTCAATAAAATAAGTTTAAGCATCAATTTGTAATGGACAATTACTCTTTCTTTCTTAAAAAGCATGAACAAAGAGTTACATCGAAAATTTCCAGAATTTTTTTGACTCTAACAAAATGATTGGCTGTAACATAAACACTGAAATGCCTTTTTTTTTTTTTTTTTTTTTTTGCAAAGTCTTTTTGATATGAATCGCGTTCTCGGTCAATGCAGAATTTGATAAGAGTAGAACAAGCGTATATTTTATTTATACCTCCTTGTTCTAATATGGTGCTGAGCACTTCTATCGTCTGTGATTCATATATACTATTTAATCAGATATTTTATTCTCTATTACAATTAAAAGCGAACAAATAAGTAAGCATTTTATTAAATAGTGGTCCTAATCAGACGCATCAATCATGGCAGCGAACGTGTATAAGGTTTAAGATAATGGAGAATAGTATCAAGGTGGAGAGGATGAACATTTGTTGGCTAGTATTGTTGAAGCATTATACGGATTTGTTCACAAATTGAACAATTATTCCAAATGTCTTTTGGCTGCTACAATTTTCATGCAGTTTGACAAATAGATGCAAATCCTTTGTAAAAACAAAATAGTTGGAGACGTAGTACATTCAGATAAATTATTATTTACACACACACACACACACACACACACACACACACACACACACACACACACACACACACACACACACACACACACACACACACACACACACACATACACACACACACACACACATATATATATATACAAGGTGGCCAGAAATAAAACACCCCTACTCTGACCTCCATGGATATCGAACTACTCAGTGTAAAGGCTCAAAATTTTGTACACATACTATTCAAAATATGGGGAAACGGATTTCACGAAAAAAAAATTAGTTCCTGAAATCACCGATAGGTGGCGCTGCACAACTGGAACTATGATCAAAAGACACAAATAATAATAAAAATTAAAATGTTTATGCGGAATGGAATGCTTCCATGCTTCCTTTTTAATTTTTCTGCCCCTTATGGAAAATAAAAATAGTAAAGAAGCTAGAACTCCCGTTGTAACTGCAATTTCATACTGTAACCAGAAAAATTTGCATAAAGCATGGTTAGAAGCCATGTTCTGGGTATAAAAGAAGTTAAAAGGTGGGGAATGTCATTCTTATTAGTGATGGCTGTCACGCTGCCAGAACGCGCTTTGCTTGTGAAGTTGTTTTACGAGAATAAAGGAAATGCTCCAGCAGCACTTCGAGAGTTTCGCCGACTTAAGGATTTGCGTAAGGGACCATTGCTTCCACAAGCTCTCAGGAGAATGATCGCTCGATTCGAGGAAACTGGACATCTTAGAGTTCAGCCTGGTCGAGGACGCAAACCGGTTCGTTCAGATGTCGTTGAAGATGTTGCCACCGGTATTGTTGAACAGTCAATGGATAATGTTTTAGGCTGCAGTAGTGCACGTGCAGTGTCACGACACTTGGGTGTTCCCTATAGCACAGTGTGGAACGTACTCAGAAAAATGGTGCATTGTTTCCCGTACAAAATCCGCCCTAATCAACAATTGCTGGCCACAGACAGGGAGATGCGACTGACCTTTGCATTGACATTTCTTGCTAGAGTTGAAGTGGATGCATCGTGGCCGTGGCAGATTCTGTGGAGCGATGAGGCCCATTTCCACCTCAGTGGAACAGTGAACACCCATAACTGTCGCATATGGGACACGACAAACCCCCGTACCTTCCAAGAGATTCCACTCCACTCACCGAAAGTTACAGTCTGGTGTGGATTCACAGCCACATTCATCCTTGGACCGTTCTTTTTCGAAGAGGTTACTTCCAATGGCCTTGAGACATGTACCGTGACGGCCAACAGGTACAAAAGGATGCTCGAAACATTTGTTGTACCCCATTTGCAGCAGCGCCAATGCCTTGACACCATTACTTTTATGCAAGATGGAGCACCTCCACACATTGGACTCCCTGTGCAACAGTTTCTTCGCCAACATTTCACCACTGACAGAATAATCAGTCGCGCGTTTCCGACAACTTGGCCATCTCGTTCACCGGATCTTAATCCGTGTGATTTTTGGCTTTGGGGACACTTAAAAAACCTTGTTTATCGAGAACGTCTGATAACCTTGGCAGATTTGAAAGAGAGTATCAGTCTGCATGTGAGAAGCATCTCAGATGACCAGTTACGATCCGCAGTTGAACAAGCTGTCCACAGACTTCACATTTTACATCTTCAGGAAGGGAACCATATTGAGCAGCATTCCCTGCATCGATAACGTCCTTGTTTCATGTATGCTTGGTACTTTCAAATAAAATGTGTTTAAAACGTGTTTTTGTGTCTTTTCAGCATACGTCCAGTGGTACAGCGCCACCTATCGGTGATTTCTGGAACTAAATTTTTTTTTTCGTGAAATCCGTTTCCCCATTTTTTGAATAGTATGTCCACAAATTTTCAAGCCTTTACACTGAGTAGTTCGATATCCAGGGAGGTCAGAGTAGGGGTGTTTTATTTCTGGCCACCCGGTATATATTCTACTCTACATAAATTGTATATTTTTCAACTAACATCTCTAGTAACGTATTGTAAAACATTTTGGGGATATAAGATATCAAGCTTTATATGAATTCACAATTCAAAATTTTGTAAGGAATAAGCATCAAATCTAAGTTAACGAAAACTGTGCAAATCAATGTAATTTATTCATTATATAGTAGTTGGTACTAGGTTCTTTGCAACCGTAGAAGAAATAATTTTGGAAATATCGTTTGAAATATGATAAAGTTTTCCTGTTTAAGTAGGAATGATAAAAAGAATATTTATTTTCTTTCCGACAATGAATACATTCAATGAAATTGAATGACATATAAAGGAAAAGTATAAATAAAATTTATTCAAGTTTTTATATTTTATCATTCAAGTACACTCTAAGACAGACAATATTGTTTTGTTTTTCAATCCTCAGCAAAAGCAAATAAATTTCTTTGCTGTCCGATTCGTGAGCATTTAACATACAGCTGGCCATTTGAAAAAAATGGATTTTCTAGATTCAAAACAAAAAGTTTAAAAAGTGTTATCACAATCAGATAAATGGTACGGCAGAGCAGAAAATTATGTCACAAAATTTTCCTTGTGGGTGTATTTGGAGTCAGTCTAATAGCCAGGATCTTACAGAAATAAAGCTCTTTTATTTTTTAACGGAATCTAAAACTCTAAAGTAGAACATATCAACAGAACTTGCATCAGTCAGCAAAGAAATATCCAATTAATCGCTATAACACCGCGCATTCAATCGTGAGCTCAATAGCTTGCTTACTGTCCAAAGCTCCACTCCCCTGGGTCTTGAATGCTTGCTTTTCAGTCTCACCACAGGAAGTGAAGACATTTTTTCTGGGAAAAACTAGTCTCAGTTGATAAAATGTACAGATCATCTGGATTCCTCTAGAAAAATTCCTTTTGTCGTCAAGGTCACCAAATTTATCGCCAAGATCACCAACAAGGTAGCCAGATCGCCAACATTTGTCACCAAACTTGCCAAATTTTACGCAAATCGCCAACTTTTGTCGCCAAGACTGGCACCAAGCTCTGGGATCACTAATAAGACAGATGAACCTGCTGGGAAGCAACTTTACTGGCTTGTAAAAATACAAGCAATGTTAGATTAAAATGTACATTATTTTCGATATTCCAGCAAATAGCACAATTGGGACGAAATTTAAACTCAAATAAGTAATAACATTGTCAAAGACATTTAAAAAAACCATAATAACTGGCTAGACAAACTACAAGTACAAAGGATCTCATTATAGCAAAAAAACAATATTACATTTTATAACATAATTTGATCAATAGCATTTCTAAAAATTTCATAACAAATTTGGATTTGAGACGTGCTATTTTATTCATCAAAACAGTTTTAAATCAAATGCTTTATTTTGTCCTAATTTTTTATATTTTGATCATTTCGAAGTTGAACTGAAAGATGTCAAAGAACAATTAAAAATATTGTGATGCACCTTACTCAATTGCTTACATGTACCTAGTGGGTCATTAGCGAATTGAAAAGGACGAAAAGAAGAAATAAAAAGTCTGTAATCTGTAATAATAAATGTTAAGAATTTATTCTCAAAAATTCTTCTATTAGTTTCAGAATTCGTCCAACATTTACACTAATTTAAAATGAGGTTTTATTTAATCCTCCAATTTAGGTACGAATATAAAGCTAGGATATTTAGCTCTTCGGCTAATCGTAGCTAGTTTAGCGAAGTGATCTGCAGCCTCATTTCGTCAATTGCTGGCATGAATTTTCATTCAGTATAAGCCAACAGAATCACCCCCTTGACTAATATTCTTTTTAACATTAAGAGCAAGAATTCATTTTGCGTAGTGATTCGGATCAACATGAATAGACAGCAAACTATATTTAAATGTTTCAATTTAATGCCAGTTTTCAATGCTCAACCCACAACAAAGTGAATGCTGCGAACTCGATTCGAAAAAATATTGCTGTAATTCTTTAATTTAAAACAAAAATCTTAAGAACCTAAATTCACCAACCCCAATGAAGTAGAATAGCGCCATGGATGCCGCATTCATCCATGTGTTCTTAAGAGGACGGTTGATTCTATTAGGAATCTGCGAATTATTCACTTAGAGTAACGGATTTTTTAATCCATATTTATTATTATATAAATAAGGCACATTTCTTTAAGAGGCCTTTTTTAAAAAAAAATATTACTTTTTTAATTAAAATATTTTTTTAATTTTCAAAATATTCCATGCGTTTTATTTTTTAATTTTTCTATTGTTTTTCCTTATAACTCAATATAACTTTATTTGGGAATAAAACTATGTTTTCATTTTGTAATTTCACTTAAATACTAATTTTTTAGAAATATTTTTGTTCACACTTACTGAATTTTCATAAAATGTTTATGATACGTTTTTTTTGTTCGGAACTAAAATGGACTTTTAACTATTTAAAAAAATATCGAAATATAAAAGGCATACAATATTTTCTTTTAAAATTTAACCGAAATCTTATCAATTCTATTTAATTTCTTCAAAAATTAAGACATCTGGAACGTTTCAAAGATATTTAAATCTAATTACAATATCATTTTGGGAAAAGTAATCAAAGTGTGCTTTCTTTCTCTAGAAATATGAAATATTCATTTTATTGAACAATATATCTTCATATTACTTTTATCTATCTACACTGATGGAAAAAAATCCCATCACTAGGAAGGAGCTGTGCTAAATAAACGAAATTTGTTAGGCGTGTTTATACATCTGAAAGATGATGTCGATTCAAATTTCGAGCTACGCGCGTAAGTGTGGCGCTAGTAGCGACACTAGGAACATGCAAATGAGGTTTGCTTTAAATAAGCGCTGTAAGGTTCGTGATCGTTATTTACAGTTGAGATTTGACGTAATGGGTTAATGTTAGTCAAGGATGCCTCTGAGAAGACGAAGAAGCCATTATCAACAGCTCACTGAGTTTGAACGAGGTCGTGTTGTAGGGCTACGAGAAGCTGGGTTTTCTTTCCACGATACTGCTGAAAGACTTGGCAGGAATGTATCCACTGTGCATGAGTACTGGCGGCAGTGGTCAAGGGAAGGTACTGCCTCAAGAAGACCAGGTTCCGGGCGGCCACCTGGTATTACTGAGAAGGAAGACCGTTGTATTCGGCGTATGGCTGTGGCTAATCGTACTGCGTCTGCAGCTGAAATTCGAGCTGCAGCTGGCCCCACAGTGACACAACGAACTGTTACAAATCGGTTACTTCAAGGACAGCTCCGAGCCAGACGCCCTGTGCAGTGCATTCCACTGACTCCAAACCACTGCCGTTTGCGACGTGAGTGGTGTCAAGCTAGAGCTCATTGGAGGAAGGAGTGGAGATTTGTTGTGTTTTCTGATGAAAGACGGTTCTGCCTTGGTCGCAGTGATAGCCGTTTGTTGGTTAGAGGGAGGCCAGGTGAACGCCTGCTAGTGACCTGTCTGCGGTCTATACACACAGGGCCTACTCCTGGAGTTATGGTTTGGGGAGCAATTTCGTATGACAGCAGGAGCACTCTCGTGGTTATCCCACGCAACCTGACTGCAAATTTGTTCTTCAGTCTAGTGATACAACCTGTTGTGCTGCCATTCATGAACAGCATTCAAGGAGGTGTTTTCCAACAGGATAACGCTTGCCCTCCTACCACTGTTGTAACCCAACATGCTCTACAGAGTGTCGACATGTTGCCTTGGCCCGCTAGATCACCAGATCATTCTCCAATCGAGCTCGTATGGGACATCTTTGGACGACAACTCCAGCGTCATCGACAACCAGCATTAACCGTCCCTGCATTGACCACCCAAGTGCAACAGGCATGGAACTGCATCCCACAAACTGATATCCGACACCTGTACGACACAATGCATGCACGTTTGCATGCTTGCATTCGAAACTCTGGCGGTCACACCGGTTACTAATGTACCAACATTTCACATTTGAAATGGCTGTTCTCGCCATTGGATCTACCTGTGATCTAGAAACTTTAATCAATTAAATATGTTACCTAGACAAATGTATTCCTAAAATTTCATTACTGTACAAGAATTTTTTCTTGGTGTTGGGATTTTTTTTCCGTCAGTGTATTAACAATATATTTTGGTGAACAAAAGAAAAAAAATAAAAGTCAATGTTTCTGTCCACTTTTGATTACTTCAAAATTTATTTTCCCCTTAAAAACAGAATCTTTAATAGCCGAATCCATTTTAATGATGTTATGTTTTGACAAAAATCAGTGTATACGGTAAAAAAAATCTAAAATACCTGAGTCATAAACGACTTTAAAAACTACTATGATTTGTCAAAATATGTTTATAAAGCGCCACCTACTTTAAATATAGAAATATTTCACCCAAACCACTAGACCAGCAAAACACTTTGTTTTATTTTGTCAGCGAAAGATTCGTGAAACATTTGCGGTGATGTAGGAGTCCTATCATTAATTTGATCTCATACCATACAAAATATTGATATTTGCTGAGTGGACAATATCAGTTGATCTCAAATATTATAGATGTCATCGACCGTTGCTGATGTTACTCGCTGCTCTTTGAAAGTAAACATAAAAAGTCAGGTATATCACGAAAATAAGAAAACGTTTTCATTCATTCAATGTATTAGAATGAAAAATTGAAACAAACTCAGTAATAAAATCGATGTCACTGAGGCTTCAGACTTTTCATGCATTGATGAAATACTTCAGTATATGATCTAATAAAAATGCTTTTCATTAAACGTTTTTAGTTAAGTTAGATTTTTTTATTTCGTCACCATTGTATATTAACATTAATTAAGTTTAACAAGGTTTTACAATATTAGAAACTATTCACTACATTAGCATTACACTACAATTTTAGAATTAATCTTCATAAGACATTTTTAGAATGTCTGTTGTACCATTTGAAATTGAAGATTTGTCATCGTTCAGTGAGTTAATACGTCGTTAAACTTTTATTAATGCACAATGCTATCAAATTTACCATGTATCAAAATAATATATAATAACATTCTCTTAAGAAACATGTACGGAATTTTTATTCTTCATAATTTTAAGATAATATTCTAATTTATTTCTATGAAGATTCTATGTCAAAGGTATGACGAACGCAGCTCAAAGAAGGATGCAAAGCTAAAAAAAGAGAGCACGATGAAAATATTCTGAACTTATATAATTTCAGAAAGGAATTTGCTGATATAACATTTTGATTCTGTGGGAAAATAGCAATCAGTGCTTCTTATAAATTAAATGAAGCCGGAGTTCGAGTGATTCGGAAATTATTTTTAGAACGAGGCTAATTAGAAATAATTGCATTCATATAGTAAAAGGCTGTTTAGATTGAAAAAAATATATAAACTCTCTCTATACTTTTGGCAAATTATTAAATGTTTTATTGATAAAATATTAAGAAATGTTCTTTAAAAAAATACTGGATTACAGAATTTAATAAGTTGGTGCTGGGTTGTCTCAGCTCTTTCAATATGTGTTGCGAACTTTCAAGTATTTACCGATTTTAATATTGAATCTTGGTGACATGTGTAGTGGAACAAAAACGTCCTCAAGACTGTGTGATCACTTTTATTCTTGTGGTCATGTTATATGGCTACGAACCGTAAGGTCGCAAGTTCGATCCTAGCTATCTCTAAATAATAACATTGGTGACCTAGGCCGATAAAAAAAGCAGCCTTCGTGCAGTTGCTGTGGCGCCCTCTATCCAAAGCAAAAAAAGCTGATAAAATAATTAGCCAAAAAATAAATCAAGCTGATAAATAATCAGCCAATAAAAAATGAAGCTGTTAAATAATCATTCAATAACAAAAAAAATAGGTAAGATGCAGTAAATACTCAACAACTAAATATATCACCACTAACAACAGCAACAAACATCGTTCGTCTCACATACGACTCACTGAGGGGGAATATTGTAGTGGAAGCTTTTTAAGCCAGCTAACATCCTCAAGACTGAGTGAGCACTTTTAGTCTTGTGATCATGTTATCTGGCTATGAACGATGAGAAAGCAAGTTCGATTCTAGCAACAGCATGTATGATTTTAAAATAAACAAAGCCATTTCTTGAAACTGATGCAAGGAATGTTAATTCACTTAAATGCAATTTACGTACTTTGTTTAATGGTTTAAGCATTTGAAATGTAATAAGCAATCAGGATTCCGGACAGTCTGGCCTCCCAAAAGGTGTTTTTTTATGATTACATTGTAATTTAAAAGCTGGGTAGATGACGTTGATTCTTCCTGTTTTTCGGTTCAGTTTGAGGAATTTACATTCATAAATTTTGAATCCAAACGTTGGTTATTTTATTTGATATGCGGCTGTCTAGCAATTAGCATGTAAGAATTTAAGGCAAATAATATCTTTATAAGGTTATATTACCTATAAAGGAACGGCAGTTCATCGGAATGAAACTAGGTCAACTCCATACCAAAAATGACGATGGTTTCTTCGATTAGATAATTACATCATTCTTCTACCACGTATTAATTTTCATCCAGTCACATTCTATTACAGTTAATTTTTCATGAGAAAAACCGCTGCCATTTTAACATGAGCTGTTTCTCCTCAATGGTGTTTTGGTTAAAAGACAAACGTCAGGGAAAGGGTAGTAACGTAAGAATGACCTACCAAGATTCATTATCAATTAATGTACAATTTTTCAAATGATGCGCAACTGGAGGACATTGGTAGTTTATTAGTTTTAGAGGCATTTCGTATCTAAAATCTTTTAATTAGGCTTAATATAATCATTAGGTAGTAGTTTTAAGAACTGTAAAACTGACGAAAAACTATCGATTTCCATACATTTTTAAGGCTTACATAAAATTGGTATTAACGTCGTTTAGCTATACGAATAGCTTATTCGATATAGCGTTTTTCAAATTGTCAAGATAACCTATGTTCCGTATATAATTCAATACACGTATCGGTACCTCTGTTTTAGGAATATCTTATTTCAGTGTGCAGCATTCTTGCACGGAGTGTCATTTTACCCATTTTAATCCTTAAAAGTTTGTTTTCGGCTCCTTGCATATCCCCCCGCACGTTCTATATCTAGTTTCGAATACATTTAAGATGCGTTCGATGGTGTCTGGCAATAAATTCTTCATCAATGCCTTATAATTCGCGTTTCGTTGAGGAAATTACATCTGCAATAACATCATCAAATATTTATCCCTTATCCTAATAGTTAAAATTTATCTAGTTGATGCTTTCCCGTTAACCATATCTACATATATAACATACTAATATCTACATAAATCGCTATTTTCCAGTGTTTCAGGATGTAAATCCATCTACAATTCTACCTCCTCTAGAAGTTTGTATCTCTGTTCTGTAATTTTTTCTAGATAAAGATTTCTCTATTTCTTATGGAATGACAGGAATAATAAAGCTTATTGCCTTATCTGTTTTGTCCACATATTTAGTCCTGGATGAGACTATTATTGTCTTCATTGAAGATTAAAATAGTCGTAAATATCGACGGCTCGAGCTACAAAGCTTGAATGAATCGCAGAACCCTTTAAATTAATGATTTTTTTGTATTAAGTTAGAATTTTTCATTAGTTTAAAAGAGCTGAATCCTGAACTCAAATATCCTATAAATGTTGAAGTGATAAATCACAAAGTAAACTTTTGAAGAATATAATTCAAAACTGGTTACGTACTGTAAACGAAGAAATGAGAAACAGCAGACTAAGTAATTCACAAAACTTCTATTGGGATTCTTCTGAAAAATAAAATTTTCCTTTTAAGATCGAAATATTAATATTTTATTTGTCTGTTTTGAAGTATGATATGGCAGATATTTTTTTCCGATAGACATAAATAAGCCTTTTTTTTCCAAAATAAAATCTGCTGAGCAGAGGTTTTTTTTTTTTTCAAATGTTCGATGTGGTTTCGAGTCATGAAATGATTTTCAAATAGTTATTTTGCATTAATCACTTCCTTTTATTTTTAAATGTAACGTTTTCTGTTTTGTTTGCAAAGTTAATAGCATATTTAAAAAAAACACCATATTCTCGATTATGAAAAATAAAGTGATAATATATATTGAAAAGTATGAGAAATCACGCCGAAAGTGAAAGGATAATTTGTGTCTGAGCCCTTCCCTGCAGTGATTCTCGGCGTTGTTTGTCAGATACGAAAAGGCGGACGGTTGCATAGCAACGGCGTTTGAATCAATCTCCATCCTCCCACGCCATTTACCGCTCTCCGATCTCACAAGAAAATAAGATCGTTGATTGACAAAGGGGTGGAGCCTGCACCTTTCTCCATTGACCATACCTGAACCGTTCTCTTTAGAGGTGAGCTACTGTTTCATTTTTTTTTTTTCATTCAGCGTGTGAATAATTTGTTAGAAGTTTACTGTCGGATATTTTTTCCTTTTCTTTTGCATCTCATCTCAAAAGTCAGCATTCCCGTGGTGTGAAACATATCTAATAATAAAAGTTAATCTAAAATGAAACACTTATTATGTTTTTAAAGGTATATTAAACTTTCGAAGTCATTGACTAAATGTGAACGCATCTTAAGAAATTTAACAATACAAATATACCTGTGAAAATCTTAATTAGAGAATCGTTGCGTTACTGCTCCCTTCATTTCAAAATGCATGTTCGCAGTTATTACTGGTTTTGACGTGAAAAAATTCGTGGTGCGAAGGAATCATTTCAGTAGACTGATTCCGAATCTAATATGAAAAGAGAACGATTTTGGAAGAAGAAACGAGGGACAATCCGCTGCTTTTGACATTTAATAAGCATGATGGATAGCTCTTGCATCTCGTTAACTTCTAGCGGCTGTTTCTAGTACACTGGGAATGCTGATTGTTAGTGTAAGGGCAACCCTAAAGACGCAGTTAGTCATTAAATTGCCTACCAAGAGGACTGGGAGTTTCGCAAAACTTTCACAGTCCACTGCGGAAGCTGAAAAAGAAGGGTAGCATTATCTGTACACTACATAATTTCTTGGAAATGGTACCTGCCATCCTTGGGATTACTCCTTAATATAAATTCTTCTCTCTCCTTGCTTGTTTATAAGGGAAAGATATTTACTCTTGATTGCTCTTTAATCGTAGCTGGATAAGAAACGAATTACTTGTAAGTACGAGAAGAGACTTTCTTCTGGAAATCGATTTTACTTTGTTATCGTGGATTATTTAAAAAAATACGATGCAGAATTCAAAGTTTTCTAAGCTCACTTGAATCTCATATTCTAAGGTAGTCCGGCAATAATAATACACAAATAGGAAATATTAGATTTATTTTTCTGAAGCATTTTTCTCTTAACTCCTCTTTCATCGAGACGACAAGTGCTTTGCTTGTAAGTACAAAAAAATTGTAATACCTTTTATTCTCTAAACAAGTATTGCTTTGTAACATTCATTTAGGGTTAGAATGTGGGAAACTATCTGCGTAAATTAAAATGACTTCAAAAATTTTCTAAACATTTTGTTTGAATTTTGTATTAAGTAGTGTTCTGGTGATAAATATGTACACAAGACAAAAGCTAAACTAGAACTTTTTCAGACTTAAGTTTATGTAATTTTACAGAGTCAGCAGTATTATGATGAGAATTTTTCATTATCTACTTTTTCCCTGCAGAAAGTCCGCATAAAAATAAGAAATCCTGTAAAACCCGCATAAAAATAAGAAGCAACCGCTTGTATATAATATGATGATACGTGACGGGAAAAGTTAAAAATATTTTGTGATAAGATATTATTTAAAGAGAAAAATATTTAAGACAAAAAATTATTTAAAGAGAAAAAATTCGGATTTTTAATAAATCTATTGTTTTTTTGCAGTAATTGCAAATTAGAATTAAAAAAGAATTATTTACGGAAATTAAAAGCGTAAAAAAAGCACTTTAGAATTGTAGTTTGCTTTTGTAAATCCATATTGATTTATAGAAAATGATCTAAACATAACATCTGCATGTGTCAAAAATACTTTCAAAACATGCAATATTTGCACATTGAATCTCAAATTCGAAAATGCGTGGTACCACTATATGAAGACAAAAAAAATTAATATAGAAGATATTTTATAGGAAATATTAAACTTAACACAAATTATTGAGAACTGTTTTTATTGAGTATTATATATATATTGTAATTTAATTCAGTAAATATAGTTAAATATTTTACATTATAAAAATAATACTATAGTAAAATATATTCATTTTAATATATCCTTTGTTTACTGAAGCAGAAAACATGAAACTTTATAAAAAATTTATAAGAGCATTCCGAAAGAAATATAACCCAAAATTTATCTGTGATGAGTTCTGTGTTTGTAAATAATGATTCTAAGCCAAGAGTATTTTTAAGGTTTATTTTATACACCAAATTGTATATTTGTTGGAGCTAAGTGAAAAAAATCATTTTAAGAAATAAAACACATACCGAAAAATTCGCATTTAAACCAGAAACTCTTGATTGAAGCACTAAAAATTGTTGATATGAATTAATTTCATTTTATTAGTTTTTTTTACTATCCTTATGTAGAATAATTTTCTTCTTGTTAATTTAAAGGTTCAAAAGTAAAATAATATTTAGCTTCGATATTTATAAAGTTTCTAACTTCGATTTTCTAATCCATTTCTAAAAGACATATAAACTAATTCTTGTTTAAATATACGAATTTAATATGGACGATCTGATGCTAGTTACTGAGAGTTTAACCATGGATCTAATTTTATACATGCCTGAAACAAACTTTTGAGTGTTTGATATATCTAAATATATTGATATGTAAATTAAACTAGAAACTAAATTTAGAGTAAGACACATTAAATATTTTGTAATACTTTTTTCCACCTGAAAATAATATTAAAAATATAATACAGTGCATTCTAAATTATTTATCTTAAGATCAGCAAAGACAAAGGCTATTTATTCTCGCTGTGAAAAATATATTTCTTATTGAATATTTAAAGCAATCTATTTATAAAACTGCACTATTACTAGTTTAAAATGAACAATTTTGTTTTTATTGCGTCTTTTAATTTTTTAATATTAAAAATCTTAATTAATCTTAATCTTAATTAATTTAAATATCTTAAGATCAGCAAATAATAATTGCGTCTTTTAATTTTTTAATACTAAAAATCTTAATTTAAATATCTTAAGATCAGCAAATAATTATTGCGTCTTTTAATTTTTTAATATTGAAAATCTTAATTGATCTTAATTAATCTTAACTAGTACTGTTACTAGTTTAAAATGAACAATTTTGCTTTTATTGCGTCTTTTAATTTTTTTGTAAATTTATATTCTCTACAATGTCTGTGCTGAAATGTACTTTAAAGATATCATCATTGACTCACATGTATAAAGAAACTTATTTTTGTACTTTTGATACAAAACAGATAATTTAATCTTCGCATTTCACTGCAAATATTTTAAATTCTTAATCTGTTTCTAATCCCTCAAATAAACTTTAAAAAAATCGTCACTAATAGTTTGAGGAAAATTTAGAAAAATAAAAAGAAATTGTTTAATATATTCATGAAAGAGCGTTTACATGTAAAGTTCAGAGCGTCCATTAGTATAAACTATTGTATTTATTTTTATTGTGTTTATCACATGGGGAGAGAAGATCTCTGGTAGAGGCATCGATTTCGTGATCTAAACATTATTCGAAGCATTATTAAACATTATTCAAATGTGATATTAATCCGACAAACGCCAGGAAGTTTCAGCTTTGTTCTTGAAGCAAAGAATATCTTTAGTCAATAAATGTCTTTGATCTGAAATTACTAATGAAGCTGCATTTTTGATGCTTATTACATAATTTTAACATCGCGATACTTAATCAAGAATAGTATCTAAAAAGCATTAACTGAAAGCGAAAATTCTCTTTATTTTGAACACCATTGTAAATATGTTACGATTAATGTGATTAATAATAACAGATAAATCAATATTCTCTTTTGCTGGTAATATAAAATTTTATGCCAATGTCAGCATGCAAATTCGACAACTAGATTAGTGTTTATTGTTTCGAATATGTGAAAAATATGTCATAAGGAGGGGAAAATTCACCATTATACATTAAAAAAAGTGGGGTGATGGTGAAAATTTCATACGTATTTGACTTCTTTAGCTGTATAGCTATTGGGTCGTTCGGAAAGTCATTTCGTATTTTTGTGTCAAAATGAAAAGAAATTTTCGTTTAATGAATAAATTATTTATTAAATTATAAAATTGCCATTCTGGTCTAATACCTTTTGCCATTCTGGTCTAATACCTTTTGGTAGTAACATGATTACACGCTCATAAAAGTTTTGGTCTTTGCTGTAAAAAAAACTGATCGAGGTGGTTTTTGGCCTCCTCATTTGAAGGAAAAATTTTGCAAATCAGTTCTGGTACTGATGTACTGTTAACACATCTTCTCCACACATATTGGCTAATTTATTTCTGGCTTGAACAGCATTTTTACCTTTTATAGCAAAAAAGAAAAAAATGACGAAAATGCTGTTTATTGCTCTTCATATTTAAAAGGGCACCATCCAAAAACTACTGCGAAGAATCAGCTGCACTTTTTCACACTCAAGCCTTGCTATATCAGCTCTTAAAACATAAAATGATTTTGCGGTTTAAGTATGAAATTGGGTGCGAAAAATGCAATTAAATCCTTTGTCAGGAAAAAACGAAATTACTTTCCGAACAACCTAATAGAAAAATACTAAATATATAAATTTTGGCCTCAAAACAAACACCATTGGATCAAAGTTTTCGATAGCTACAAGGTTAAGGATTTAAAACTGTTTAACCTATGCATGTCATAATTCGTTAGAAAATGTTTTTCATTCTGTTTCAGTCTCATATCTTCAACCTTTATGAAATTGGAGATGAAAGTATCGGAAGGGTTGACAATTTCTTTATTTTGCATCCCAAATAAAAGGAAGCATCCCTCTTATCAAGAGGAATTTTATTTTTACTTTCATTGACACGACATATTATTTAAAAAAAGTTACTAATTGTTACTATCCTAATTTGTGATCACCTGTTCTTACATATACGTAGGATAATCATTTCAATAGAAGTCTTCCTAAAAGGAATCTATCTAAAAAGGAGAAAAAATCAAAGCTGTCGTTTTGTTTGATGAAAGTGAGTCTTCACACAGATAATTTAACTAAATTCTTCGATGCATGTTATTATCATCAGAATTTAACATGCGCTGCTACTATTGTGAATAACAGTTATTATTTTACATTAAGACACTGTTTCACTAACTGGGGGAATATGAAATCAATTCTTGATGTTAATTGAAAGCACACGTTTCATTTGTTATTTTGCAGTTTATTTAAAACTCCTATCTAATAGTTAGCTGCTGTATTTTAAATGTATCGTCAAGTCAACATAACCCAAGATTCTCTATGATATTGTCCAATGTCTTGGAGCGACTGGGATTGCAAAGAAGAAAGCGTGTCATTTTTCTGATAAGGCTGCTGGTGAATTTGAATATTCATCGATTATCGTCGGTATTCATCACGAGCGACTAATTACTGTAACAGGTGACTGTTGTTTTATCTGGTCTGCCGGAGACTCTTTGATAAGGCGATTGTTTGACACTTAAGGGCCCGACGATTCCCTACGGTCATCTAATTCGCCTCATCTTCAAATTTCAGACTCTCCCCGAGCGGGTCAACTCGCCAGAATGGGAGTTAAGTTTCAAGAGTTAATGCGCTTAAATCAAGCTTTATGGCGAATGATATGGAAATGAGTTATGACGAGGGGACTTTGAAGGGAAATGATAAAAGTGCAAATAACACACTGCGGTGCCGAATGGCCTCCTAGATGCATATTTGTCGGACAATTTCACTTCGATATCTAAGAAGTGTACTTAGTAGCTTTTGCATGTCCATAGAGATTAAAATAACGAAAGGTCAAGATGAAATGAACTTGTATGCGCACAAAGCGAACTTTTTAAAAAATAAATGATTAAATCAAGCAAACTTTGCTTTAAAATTTTGAGAGCTTCTTTGGTTATTTTTTAAAGCTGGTTTGATCCAATGTTATTATGATTTTTCTGACATTCAGATTTATTGAGTAAATGAGAAAGCTAAACAATCAGAAGAAGAAAAATTTCTTTTTATGCCTTCTTAAAAGTAATGATTTTTCAAAATTTGAAGAAATTTCATTGGCGATTTTCCTCCTAAAATTTAAGACGTTAAAGTATCAGATTAGAGTAAAGAAACTGTGCCGAAAATTTCATAGAAATAGTTCTAATTTTCAAAGAAGCTCCTTGGAAATAATGACATTTATCATATTCTGTTATTTACTTGTAATTTATTCACCGCAAGATCTTTTATTCAAAAGTATCGGAACATTTTTTTTTTTTTTTTGCTTTCTTGATGTTTTTCATGGAACTCTTCTTCAAAATATGTTTTCAAGTCTTGATAAATTTCGATAGATTGTCATTAATATACGATTAGTATCTCAGTGATGAATTTTATTGCATAATTTTGATGTCTTGTATTCGGACAAACTTAAAAATATGATAAATAAAACCATGAAATATTAAGGTTAAAACGAGTTCTAAATTTTGATCTCCAAAGATGCATTTTTTCATACTTCATATTTGATATAATTTTAATGGTTTTCCTATAAAATAATAGAGCCCGGTGAATGTTAAAGGAATATAACAGATACCAATATTTAATATAGTCATATCGGAGAATATACAGCACACATTTAACTATTTTTAACCTTCTAGCAGATAAAATATAGAAATCGTGTCCGAAATTTACTGCGTACTATACTATCTTGTATCAGTTGAAAAAAAATATATATAATATACTATCATAGCATTATATTATATAGCTATAATGTTTAATGATATATTATTTGAACATTATTGCCAAATATTAACTGACTTCGGGTGTGAAAGAAATTTGACCAGTTCACAAATATTACATCTAATACTTTGAACCTGAAAGTTCAAGGGTATTACAGATTTTGGAAGCAAATTGTTAAAACTTTTGAGTTTGGAGGGAAACTTTTACTTAAATTTTTCTGACAAGAGCATTGTCATAAAATGTAATCCATAAAAGTATATTGATAAGAGTTTGAATTGATAGCAAAGCTTATAGTCAAATATTATGAAACTTATAAGTCCATGATTCAGTTCTTTACTGAATTATGCTTGCTCAACTCGTTTTGGAATGAAATGTATACCCATACGCGGTAAACAAGATAAAACAAATAAGCTGAGCAATATTTTCTTTTTCTACACTGTAAAAATATATATAACATAATTTAGAAAACCATAAAATAAAATAAAAAACTATTTTCATCAAGAAAGAACCATATATTCATTAAAAATGCAACTGAAAAGTTGCAAAATTTTACATTTTCTAAGGTCACTGCTTTCATTCTAAATGCTTGCATTCAAATCTATGCATTTTATAAATTTATTGGTGGTTCATTTAAAACGACCGTAAAACGGCATTTAAAGGATCGACGCTTGTAGAATCCAAACACAACTCGATTGTTTTAGACCTTTCGTATTTACAGTACTCAAGACGAACAAACCGAGGAATAGACGAGTTTTACAGCTCAAGTAACGGCTGGATGAAGCAATTAAATACAATATGCTTTATCCGGAAGATAACTTCATGCTCCTCTTTTATGTGGGTTGGAGAAAGTGTATACAGTTGTAATAAAATACTTATTGTGCTTTATAATTTATTACAGTCTCAATTTAATACATTAGAAAGATCGAATACCTCATAACTAATTATTAACGCTTTCAATAACAAATCTTAGAATACATTCATTGCAAATTATGTAAGATTGTATATATTAGCATTTCGATTTAAGCCTAGAAATATCAAGGTATTATATTCAGTTGTTTTGAATTAATTTGATAGCAGGAATCTATGAACCAAGCATTTTTCCTTACCACTGGGATTTGGTGAATTTGCTAAATTGCAATTGGAAGGGCAGTTAGGAAGATAGCTAGATAGGACGGACATTTTATGAATATTAATTGTGATAAAAGTGTAAATTTTTTCTATAGTGTTAATGCATATGATAAAGCTTCGTGATTATTAGAGGATATGGAATTTTTCGTTTGCAAGATTTATTCATTACTTTATATATTTAAGAAGGAAAAAATAAAAGTTTCTACCTAAATAGGATTTGAAGTGATTTTATTTGAATTCAGAGTCTCTGAATGAATTATTCTAAAAGTGCATTAAATTTTTTTTTTTCGATAGATATTCGGAAAATACTAAGGCATTTGATTTTTTCATATGTAAGCATGCTTGTTACTTATCTTCATCATCAAAGTTTTTATTCAAGCGAAGGTTTTTACTTAACAATCTGAAATGTAGAGTATGTAAAAAAATGGCTCAAATTTTTAATACATTTTCAGGCTACTTATTTGTAAAACGGAATTGTTTTCTTGATTGCCTTTAAAATGAGCAAAGAAACTATTTGCGGAATACATAATCAGGGTTAAGACTAAATGTTTCATAGACTAAATTTGCGTTTGAAATATTCTTGTCATTTAAATTTTGAATTTAATTATTATTCAAAGGCTGTATCTCATAGCATTTTTATTTTATTGAATCCTTTTTAAGGTAACATCTCATGAAATAAAACATCTTCAATAAAAAAAGAATATTCCTAAAGAAGTGATAGTTTATGAGTGTTTATTGAAAAACATCACCAAGACGAACAAACCCTGTATCTTAAATCTTATTTTAAATCTCCATGACAATTACATAAGAAAATTTATAGAATGTGCAATTTTTTTAATTAAAAGCCCATAAGGACCTATCATATAGAATTCTTTTTTCATCACACTTTTTCACACGCCTCATTATAAATTTAACACACGATCTTTTGTGACATTCACTTATTTTTACAGAAGGAAATAATAATCAACTATTAATTACTCTTCAGCAGCATCAATTACTTAGAAATTAAGAATTGATGTTATATATAATAATTGTTAATTAATAATCAATTAATCACTGAATTAATTACTTAGCTACTAATGAAATATTTTACTCTAGTGTTTATTTTCATCTATTATTTTCCTGTAATTCCATCAATAATATCTCTTTTTAAATATTAAACTATTAAAATAAATGGATTCTGCATAGTTTTCAAACCATGACTTCAAATAAAATATGCGGCCTGATTTCTTTAAATATATTTTGATAGAAACAGAAAGCAACATTTGCTTTTCAAACTTTAATAATCACGTATTAATTATTCTTTAGCAGCATCATTTACTTAGATATTAAATTATTTTAACAACTATAAAGTAATTTAATAATTGATCAATTATCTACTATTGAAATATTTTATTATGGTTTTAATTTTCATCTATTAATTTTTTGTAATTCCATTGATAATATACCTTTCAAATATTAAAATCCATTTAAAATAAATAAATTCTGCTCTGCTTTCAAATCATGGGTTCAAATGAAGTATACGGCCTAATTTCTTTAGGTATATTTTAAAGAAATTGGGAGTAACACTTACTTTTCAAACTCATTCTGATCTATCCATACCACTTCATTTTGAACCTATTGCCATTTGACTTAATTTGGCATTTTTTTAGTTTTAAAATATATTCACGAAAACTTAAATTGGCCAAATCTATCATTATTTTAAATAATTAGGGGACCACACATCCTGCAATGTAGGAGAAGGGCTAGCTATACTTTCTTCATCTGAAGTAAGTTCATTTTATGAATCCTCTAACAGTAATTATTAAAAAGATTTCTTTCAAGTATATGTGAAAGATTCATTTCTTCTATTTTCCAAATAAATTATTGAGAAGAAAATCGTTGTGAAAAAATGTTTCACTTTTTGACCTTTCAAACAGAAATTAACGAGAAGCATTATCTGAAAGACAGAAATATCAAAATACTTTGAGATAATATTTAAGAATCAAATGCAGTTTAAATCAAACCTTGGAAGTTTTTGTGTAATAAAGTGGAGAAAATGGGTAAAAAATCATTCCACAGCCGCAAATTTATTGGTAAATCAAAAGTAGCTTTTTTAAAATTTTCAAATGCAATTAAACGCACGCATGAAAGAAAAAAATGGAGAACAGCAATTTCATTGGTTTCGCTGAATAAGTATGAAAATAGATTAATCACAATTAAGAAAAAACAAAGAATTTTAATGTGAGAGAAATTTTAAAATATGTCGCCCGTAACAATTATTTATTCTCGAATTCGTGTCAAGCAAAAACGCTTCCTTTTGTCTGAAACCAAACGAATTCCTCACAAATCAAAAGATTCTATAATTCAACTGGAAACCATTATTGAGCCCTGCTCGCTGTACATTCTTTTAATTCCAATCTTCTCTCATAATCATTAGCATCTCGCTCTTAAAGCCGAGGAAAATTAGAAGGAGAGAAAGAGATTATCATTAAAATTTCCCTCCGAGCATGAAACATCCCAAACATTTCAAGTCAAGAATGTGCTGATAGAAACAATAATAGTAATAGTGCGGGGAGAAATCCTAATTGTGGCACAACTATCAATGGAAATGCTCATTTGGCTATCAACTTTGCTGGAATTCTGTTATCATAACGAATAAGGCATTTGTCTCTTTCCTCATTTCAGATCAGAATTGTTATAATTTTAAAAGGATTTGCATTTGATTATCATAAGAAACAAGGAATTTATCTATTTTGCAATGAAAAATGAATTCTTTTTTCTAAAAGCGGTGTTATAGATAAGGTTCATGATATAATGTATCGTATTTTTCTTTTTTTAATCTTTTACTAATTGAGAATCACAAAAGTGCGCAATAGAAGTGTTTTTCATATTTTTATCATTATTGTTTGCTAAAAGAAAATGGTGTGTTTTTTTCCTTCGAATTTTGCAGTTACATTTAAACGTGGATGGAAGTGACGATCATTTGAGAGCAAATCAAGTGGTTCATTCAAATAAAACCTCTTTTTTTCATGTATGCTGAATGTACTGAAATGAATTAAGTTTTGTCATTATCAATGATGCAGTGAGACTTAACTCAAATTTATTAATTTCTAGATGAATTCAGACAAGTCTGTGCTTTAATCAATTAAAGTCAAATTACAAAATATTATATCCAATACATTGAAAAGAGTGACAAAACCATCATATTTTTGGAGCTCACAATTCTATTAAATTTTATTTACACATATAAAAGAAAGAGTTGTGCTTGCATGTGAGCGTGTGTTTTTACTGCTTTACAGAATATGCAATTAGATTTAGATATAACAAATTGAGTAAATATAGGCTTCAGAAGATGAAAATGTAATTAAAAATTAAGAAAAATTCGAAGTTTTTCCTCCATAAGAGCCGAAAATATTGCAGAAGAATTTTGAATTTTACACTCGTTTAAAACTTAAAAAGAGTCTTTTTAATGATTACTTTTTAATTATTATATTATTTTTCTTGAATTTTGATAATCTTTTTATATATTTTCAATAACGTATTTCTTTCTTTCTATAAAATTAAATAGATTTTCATTGTTTCTTCAATCAGTTAAATGACGAATTTTCTTCCATTGTTCAAAATTTAGAAAGAAATATTCGGTTAATTTTTTTCGGAAATGTTTGCATGACGATTAGAAAACGGAATTTCACTACTGTGCATTTTGAAATAGATCACTGGCACGTTAAGGCACGTAAATACCATTATCATCTCGTAGAACTCGGCTTTATTTGATATACATATATTTAAAATTCAGTCGGAAAAGCGTTAAAAATAATATTACGAACTATTTAGCATTTAAAAATAAATTTATATCAAAATTAATTGGTATCTTAGGATCACATTCGAAAAAATGATAACATCTAACCATTTACTACATAAAAAAATTTGCAATAGATTTGCCTACCTTTTTTATTTACATTTGAT
The DNA here is from genome assembly GCA_026543055.1 of Argiope trifasciata. Classification (NCBI taxonomy): domain Eukaryota; kingdom Metazoa; phylum Arthropoda; class Arachnida; order Araneae; family Araneidae; genus Argiope; species Argiope trifasciata. Next base: position 464,927 of record JAPMOQ010009429.1, read on the forward strand.
ACAATTTTTTCAAAAGAAACTTTCACTCGTTTTTTCTACAAGCTAACGTCATTTTTTTTTCAGAAGGCATCGGAACAATTTTTTGGACTTTCTTCAGGACGAACTGACTTTGAACTTCGATCATATAAATACGTGTTTGAGTTCGCCTTTTATCACGATGATTCAATTGAGAGGGTTATTTAGGGAATCGACCAAGAAACTGATGAAAAAGAAAATGACCTTGTTTCTAGAAAAAGTAGATAATAATTGGAAATTTTTTGATCGATTGTATTTAATCTGGGAAATACTTACATGCATTTTTATAATAATTGCATTTATATTCGAGAAACTATGAAGAATGCTTTTTAAAAAATTCCAAAGTTTTGTGCAAGTTTTTTAAAATAAAATGTAAACTTTTGAATAGAATTATATAAAACTTACAGAATATACGACAAAGTATTATTGAAGCCTTATATTAAAATTTAAAGTGAATTCCATAATTATTTGAAAAAATACTGAATGAATTATTTTTTAAATGAATAATTTAAAAAATAAATTTTGACTTCGCGTGTACAGAATTTCAGCAGAATGCAATTAGAAATCAGAAAAGTATCGGCATTGCAGTAAACGAATTTCATTCGCTTCCTAAAATAAACTAAATAAGGAATCTTCTACGAATTCAGTTATTTTTAGGCTTGAATTTTCGATTAGCTATACTGAACTCCATAAAAGTGTAAATATAATTGACCTCATAATAGTAAATAATATGTTTGTTAAATAAACCAAATTTGAAGACGTTCGAATACTTTTAATTAGAATATAAATCAACTTGTATAATATTAGATGACTATTTGGACAAATAATAAATCCATATTTTTGTTATTTACAGTATCTAATTTTTTACATTTATGCCATGTAATTAATGTTAGAGTATGATGTATTTAGTACATTCTTAAAACTTTTATCTTATGCAATATCTCTAATCGATGATTCAAGTTTAAAGAATATCAGTTTGTGAAAAATAACCTCGTCATTTAGTTTCTCTTGGAAAGAAAACTGAAATTAAGCCTTATGGTATGCCAATATCTTTCTGAATCTTAATGGTATTCATCTGAAATTTTTATATAGATGGCTTTATATACTCTTTTATATTATTAAAAGGGAAATGTGCTTTATTCCCCACAGGCACAGTTAAAATTCATTTGCTAAAGTATTCAGATTTTTTCGAACATTAATAGAATTCACTTCACCTTTTAATTGAATGCCTCATGAGTATTTTGTCACTTATTCTGTTCTTATAGTTTTGTTGGAAATTCTGCATTTTAAAAGAAAAAAATATCTGCATATATTCTCAAATATGCATCCTATTATTACAAAAATATGTAAAAGTATATACCACAGTAAATAAGACCAATCTTAAATACTTCAAATTATTATCTCTTTTCTGAAAAATGAAGTGAGTCAATAGCATTTTGTTTTTCTCGAATTTTTGGTCGATTCTCTAAATCCCGTGACTAAATCTTCAGGGTAAAATGAGAGTTCAAGTATATTTTTTACATATCCGAAGACATTTAGTCAAACCTTTCTGAAGAAATTCGGAAAATGGGCAATTCGAAAATTGTCGAATATTTTTGTTACAAAATGTACTTTCTTCATTCCTACTTTTTAAAATACACAAGAAGTTAACGAAAAATAGTCTCTATTTTATGAACAGTTTATTTTAGTTTGCTCTTTCTAGAAGCATTTGACAAAAGAGAATAAATAGCGATCAAACATCATTAATATTTTGTGTCCTAGGCAAATTATTTACATATTTCGCTATTACGATAAATAAATACGATATGATAAGAAAGCTCCAATAATAAGTCACAAGAATTTTCAGAAATGAATGATCAAATTAACTGAGTTAAAAAAATAGAAATCTTACATTAACTGTTATAATTTATGAAACAAATGTTGTTCGTATCAGAAACATGTTTATCTAAAAATTTCTACGATGCTATTTAACATTCCTCCATGCTTTTTGTAATTTCTCTAGTGAAATAAAAATATTTTTTGAGATGAAAATATATTTTAATATTAGAAATAAGAAGAAATAAAGTTTAGGAACTCTGAAACATATTATTACCAAATGCATATTGTTTCCGGAATTTTCTTTTTATTTGGTGATAAAACAATATTGAAACCTCTTGGATGAAGCAACGTATTGATAGAGGATTATTTAAACGGACAATAACAAAACGGAAAGTGAACAGGAACTATAACTTCTTAACCCTTCTTTGCATGATGGTGGAACTGTAAATTGATTGTTGCCACCAACTTTTTTCACGACTATTGCGTAATAAGGTGCTTAGCTGTCAAAAAAATCAAACTTCACAATCATTATAGAGGATTTGAACCTGTCATTCCGCCGTTTGTTGTTGTTGAATTAAAAGTGTGATTTCTTGAATAATTTTGTAATTAATCAGAGGGAGATTTTGCCTATGAAAGCGATAATGAGAGGAGAAATATAGAAGAGAGGGACATTGAATATTTTTTGCTGAGCTTAGCATTTATATTTCTATCATGCAATTTTTTAAAAAATTTTTTAAATATTACACGTACGCTAGGAATTTTTTAAACATTTTTCCTTTAATCTAGATCCTGAATAATATCACACTGATTTTTTTCTCATAAAAAAGTTAAAAAATCATGCAAAGAAGGATTATCTTTTCAATGAACGTAATACTGGCAACCGGCAGAAATAAAAAAAAATACTTCATTGAGAATTGCATATTGATACTATTTCAATCCAAAAATTCCTATTGAATCAATAAGTATATTAACAAATTCATATTGAAATCCTCCTTTTCTCGTTATTTTGATAGAGGCGTGAGATAAACATTTTCTGATAAATTAAAATTTTAAATATCAAATGTGTTCAAAAATACCCTTGAATTTCAAACTTTTACTGAAAATTTTAAAACTGCAGCTACCTAATGCATTTTTTGGATAAAATAAGAAATGAGTAAATTATTTATTTTTTGCATAAAAAAAGACAAGCATAAATTGTTTATTAGCAATTTATTTGTAAGGATTTAACTTGGTAAGTAAAAAAAGTAATAGGTTTGAAGCAAAAGTCATAGTTCCATCATTAAATAAAAACATGCCTTGAACTAAAATATACAATAAACTACTTATACTCCCTGTGTAATTATCATATGAAAGTTTTTAATTGTATACACTTTTTATCAAAATATTAGCAATACATTTTATCTGTCTTTTGAGTTTTAAATACGAGGTACCTCTTAACAGAGATAGATAAAATATTCACTATATCTTGAACTATAGCAAATTTGACTTGATTACGGCAAGTAGCTGGTATGAAATCTAATAATAATCTTTATGATCCTCATTATCTTTAATTGAATCAGTCTGTTTTTTAAGTCAATAGTCTGACTTTAAAATGTATAAACTGAGCTATTAAAGATAAGATTCATCCTTAGCTTTCGACTCAAAATAATAACAAAAGCAAAATAATTGCTTTATTTTATTATTCATATATGTATTATAAATTAATTTTAAATTGCAACTCCTGTTTTAATTTTTAATCTCAATTCTTTAGTTAATCAACCCTTTAAAAATACAAAAAAAAAAAAAAATTATGATATACCATCACTTACTCCTCGGAAGAATATATTCAAAATGGCTTTTCAAGAATAGCCACTTAGGCCTTAAATACTATTCAAATGGGCTCTTCAGAGAGGCTAATAGGCTAACCAGCAATGAAAAAATTCTGTAATGTCCCTAAAAATTCATATATCAATAAAAATTTAAGATTGCTTCTTAAATTTAATAGTTGAGAAAGCATTGAAGGTTACTGTTTGAGACAAAAATCAAAATGCCAAGAGAATGAAGTATGTTCGTGGATATTGCTAAATTTTACAATAATGAGATCGAATTTTGTGGCATCATATAATTTTGACGAAACTAGCTTTTTTGAGAATTCAAGGTCTCTATATTTCTTATTTATGCCCCCCCCCCCCAGTGCTTGATAGATTTTTCAAAACGTTGAATACTCGGGAAGTATGCAGGGTCCCTCAAAAATGTAGACACGATTTGAATGATGACAAATGATGAACAGAGTGAATGTATCAAGGTTTTATAATTAATTTGTACAAGTAAAAAATGTTTCTTTAAAAAAATATTATCGTAAGCGCATAACTTCTTTAAGCCTATTTTATGACTCAGCTTTTGAAGCCAAGGGAGGGATTTAAAAATAGTTCAAAGACTTTTGATAGAAATAAGAAAATATTTGAGTTCATTCTCTTTTAATGAACATGTTTTCCTCACTGAGATTGTAGCGAAACTTGTACTTTAAACATTATTTTCCAAAAAAATAAAATCACCGAACTGAGTTAATCATAAGTGATTGTTCCTACCCGTCCGAAAGCACAAGAACATTTTTAATGAAAGAACTCTACGACAGCATAGGTGGAAGCTATGATTAAGATCTAAGAATTATCACTGGCTTCGGTACAATTTCTCCAGTAGTAGGGACTTCCTGTCATTGGTAAGGTCCCCCGAGGGAGTCAAATTGAATGGGAAAGGAATTTGATGATACCTCTTTATCTAAATCCTCTGTTGTTCAGAATTTCGTCAAGATAGGCTTTGACGTCGCAATACTAAGGCAGAAGCGATCCATTTTGTAGCAAACAGAATTGAATACATCCTAAAGTTCTAAGTACAGCAATTTCTATCCCGTTACTTTTTCCAGTTTCAAAAGTGACACTATTAGTATTAGATGGATTAAGAACAATGTGCAGGGTGACCATAAAAGGGTATAAGGATGAGTCGTTTTTAAGCAGAATGTGTTCAGTCCAATATAATCAAATATGGATGAATACTTTTCAGGCCATAGGATTTCAATTTCCGCCACCAAGTTCAAAATGACACTATTAGTCTAGTCATTTAATCGGAATTACGGAAATCACAATTTTGCCATCTTTAATAATTATTTTTCAATGTGTGAATCGATTAAATTTCCAAGAAATGAATTTTTCGACTACATGCTCCACCGATGAATGCAATGCTTCAACGTTAATTTGTTAAACTTGCAATGTTATGTGATCCTCCAGGATAGATTAACAACGTTCTCTATGTACACAATGCTTTTCAAATAATCACATTATCTAAAATCACGGGGCCCTCACATCTTACATGCTCTCAACGGTCACTTGTAAGAAATGTGCGACGGATTGTCTATTCGACAGTAAAATGCTGCTTTACAAGCTGATTACATACTCCAGTGGGATGGGCTACTCCATCTTGCAAAATTCTAAGCAACTTGATTGATTGCCAGCATATGTGGGATTTTAAAATTCAGGAGTTTTGTTTCATAACTCTGTGAAATAATGAAACCGGTTATTGGCTCAGTTTACTTCAAAGACATACGGATCTAAAATTAAAGTTACTGTTTCAAAAAGTTAAAGTTACTGTATTTTCATCAAATGTTAGCCTTTTGTTATTGAAATGATATCTATTGAAATGCATGCGTACTTTGTTAGTCCTATATGCAAATGAAAAATAATAATTACATTTGTAGTGAAAATTGCGATTTCTTTCATTTTTTTCGGCTCATTAAACTGACCAGCTGTAAGTATATCCCTGTCAATGGGGAACTATTTTTTATATTATTTATTTATTACCTTAACTGGAATATTATACTTGTAATAATATGTAGGCCACATTTGGTTATATTTAATTGAAAAGATTTTATTTCAATCGATTTCGAGAGCACTCACTTTATTTCGCAGCCATTCTGCATTTATAATGATTATGGGCTGGGCACCGTAGTCGAAACTGTTTACAAGGTTTTGTTTTAAAATGAAAGAGCAGTGTAATTCACATTCTTATCATTACTTATAATTACCAATCTTACTTCTTAACAATTTTGTCAATACCTAGTCTATAATGCGTTCCTTTTGTAAGATCAGGCAAATATGACCAGTATATAATATGACAACAGTTGGGACTTTTTGAAAGAAAAACGCACTCACAAAGTTACTCTAAATTTGGTAAGTTCGCATTTTGTTCCATTTCAAAACAAGAGTACTCATTTGCAGAGCAGCTATGATTCCGCATTATTGTTTATAAAAAAATATACTTGTAATTTTTAAAAATTGTGATTGTAAAGAAAGAGAAAATATTTCACTAATTCGTTTGAATGTGAAGCTTCTGACAACTAAAAAAAATCAATATTTATATTTATATATAAAAATTATGAATTTTTTATATATGTTATTAATTGCTTATTTAATACTTATTAAAATTGCGTTTACAATTTTAGAACAGTAAAAATCCTTTTTGCATAAATTTTTCCAATTTCTTCAGGATAATAAATACATAATTGAAAACATTGTTTCAAAATATCTGCAAAATAGTGATTTTAAATAGATTTATTTCTTTAAAGAGAAACACAGCATTATATTTCACTTAAATTTTGATTTTACGTTTCTAATTTATAATAATTTTGTTTAACTAAGGTAGGTTTTTCTCTTTAATTGACAATCGAACATCATATCATAGATGGCATCAATATTTTTAAAAGAATAAAAAAAACCCATTGAATTATAATAATAATAAAAAGAGTACATCCATAACACGAATAAGACGGAAATGCTCTTAGAATTTTTTTTTTCAGATCAAGGGAACATTTACAAAGAGGCAACTTAAAAATATTCTGGAACCACGAGTGATGTCTCTATGCACGAATTCAACACATGGAAGAAATATAAAGAACCATCACTATATTAAAGAATTCAATCATGTATTAGGGTGTCCGTAAAATTTCTTTCTCGTCGTGCTATGAATGGTCTTATTTGGCTTTGCTTGTGCAAACGCATGCTTATTTATTAGCAATATATGTCATCGTTGCACTTGGTGTAAGAATAATAGGCCTTCAATTGTCGCAAACCCGGGGCTACATCCCCAAAAAATTCTTTTATCCATTTGGTGGGATGGAAAAGACGTTATTTTCTACGAGCTCCTTCCTGAAGGTGAAACAATAAATTCTAAGATATACTGTTATCAACTGGATTAATTGAAAGCTGCCATAGCAAAAAACCGGCCAGAATTAATGAACAAACGAGGCGTTATTTTTCCATCATGAGAACGCGAGATCACCTATTGCATAGTGGTCAAAGAGAAACTCTTATAGTTTGATTACGAGTTTTATCGCATCATGCATACTCTCCAAATTTCGCTCCATTTGATTATTATTTCTTTCTGTCCTTAAAAAAATCCTTTTCGCGATAAACACTTTAAATTCATCAGTGAAATAAAAACGCACATCCAGAAATATTTCTTGTTTAAAACGCAACAATTTTGGAACGAAGGCATTGTGATGATAATAAGGCTTCCTGAGAGATGGAAGAAGGTAATAGAGCAAGAGTTCTTATATAACAAAATAAATAATATCTTAAACAGTAAATATTATGTATTCGTTTCATTTTAGAAATAGGAAAGGAACTTATGGGACACCCTAATATTTTCTGAGTTGAAAAATGTGCTCTTTTATTCAGTGTCTTCTGAAAGAGTGCAGACTTTCAAGTATTGATTTCCCCCAGAAATAAATAATAGCAGGGAGAATATTTTTAATTACGAAAGAAGCAATTTTTACAAAAATGCCAGTCTTTTGACTTCAATTTACAACTTTAAAGATAAAGAGAATATTCCCCCTTGTAACCGAGATGAACTTGTTTTAATAGCTCAGTTTTTACTATGTTCTTGAATAGCGAGTCCTCTTATTCATTTCCCTCCGAATAATTACAATCTCGAATTGAGTTAGGATCCCAAAGGAGTTGCTTCTCATCATCATCAACAATCTTTTCTTTTTCTATCAAATCTAAATGCGGAGAGCAGCTGAGAAATTTTCTATCGTCCTTCTTTTTCAGAAATTTAGACTGCATTTGGTCTGGGTATTAATTTGATACAGATGACTGCCTATTAAAAAGCTTTTTAAAAATTAAATGCTAGATTGATTTGAATCTATCATCTTTGTATTGACCTAATTTATTTATTTGCTAGTGTATATTTTTACAAATTTTTAGAGGTGAAATATAAAATGAATGATAGCTAGAGGAAAAATGGAGAAATATAAATCATCCTAATGTGTGTGTGTGTGTTTTAATTTACATGGATAAATCATTTCTTCGAATTGCTAAGAAACGGAAGTAAATTCTTGTAAACTTCATCTATAAAAATAATCTAATATATATTATATAAGACAGAAGCAGGCTTTGAAACTGAAAAAAATCCAGATCTGAATCTTGATTGTTGTGATTACATATGTGGATAGCGTGAAGTGCTTTGTTATGATCCAGGCATTCTCGCCATCTTGAAGTTTGGAGACTGGAGAACTGATTCGGATATTGCTTACAGCATTTGTTCCTAGTTCTTGTATAATAGATGAGCTATTCTTAGTAGAAAAAATATTGACTTCAATGAGTAGATGATTGAAACTGCAAAGTAAAAGTTTCACTTTTCCCTTTCCTTCAATATAACGGAAAATTTTTCAAGCATAAGCAATGCCATTTTTTATTATGTTCCTAAAACATTTTCAATCAAAATTATTGATAAATTGACTCGTAATTGCTTTATTTTTTCTCAAATACAAAATCAGCTGTTTCTGCTAAAATAAGATTGTTTGTTTTGAACTGTCATCTTTTTATTTAATAAAAAAGACATGACCTGTAACCAATGAAGGGTTGATTTTTTTCCAGCGTTTTCACAAGTGAATTAAAATGTGAACTATGCTTTGGATGAATTGCTTTCTTTGAGCCTTTCTTCCAGGACCAGGGTCTGCTGGTGTGGTGAGGTGTAGAAGTTTGGAGAGGAGGTGCAAGTTCTAGGTAATACAATTGATCTAAACTAAACCCAACATCAGGGACATCACACATGCACCCCACACAAGAGCCAGCAGTTACTGTATTTAGTTTCATATTCCAAATTTCTTATCTATAAATTAAACTGATGTGCGTCAAAATTATATTAAAATAACAAAAGAAATTTCGCATTTTTAAAACTGAAATCGAAGAAAATATTTCTGATTTCAATTCCCTCGAAAATATAAGGAAACAGCTTGAAATTATAAGCAGTATTAGTTCGGTTTGAAAACCAAATTTTCTTAACTTTGACTACTAAAATTGGAAATACATGAAAATCAGTATTTATATATTTCAAAGTACTTGCTACTGGCAAGAACCCTTTATGAATAAGAAATCCCTTTATTCGATGAAGAAAAAGTCCTTTATCTGATTACTTATCTTATTTGCTACTGAATAGATATTATTTATTTGTACTTTCGCTAGTTTTAATTTTAATATGAAGTAATCAAACATGAAGCCCTCCAATTTTAATTTCAAAAAACTCAGTTTATCTATCACAAATCAATAATTAATTATAAAACCAAGTTTTACTGAGATATATCTTAAGAAATTTTCATTCAATCTAATGAGATTCATATTTTTTAACAAATTTAAATTTTCCAAGATAATTTTGAAACATTCTGTTAGAAATTTAAAATTTATTGATTTTTGGCATGTGGAATACTTGCTGTTTTATGTGAAAAAAAAAACAATAATGTAACTAAACAATAAGCATGCTTAATAATTTTGAATAGATTTTAATAATTAAAAATTGTTAAATATCAATTACAGTTTATTTCATGAACACAAAAGATGTTCAAAAATTTAGATAGATAACACCCAAAGCATATTCTTAATAATAAGGTAATTTTCTAGAAAGGACTAGACTTTCAATGAAATTCGTCGAAACATTAATAATGAATATTATTTCCTCACAATTTATTCTTTCATCTATATACACTAATGAAAATAATTTATATTTATTTAGAAAATGTATAAGAAAAACAAATCTTTTTGTGAGGCTTAGTGATTTTGAGTTGCATTCTAAAATTAATTTTCAAAGCAACTTCTTTATTTCTCAGCAATACAATAATAAAATCGGATAGCAAACTAGCTTTCATTCTGTTTCGTTAAAAAAAAAGTTTTCATTTTTAACCAGGTTTTTTATATGAAATTTCTCTCATACTTTATAAATCCAATTCAGATCTATGAATTGTCATTTTCTTTCGCTAGCCATCAAAATTGCAGATACTTTAAATCTTCATTATTTCATTGTCACTGATTCTGATATTCTATAACGAATCAATTCCTTAAATTTGTTTTAAATTTTGATAATTAATTACAGATAATAAAATTCATATTCAAGTGTCGGTTACTTTCATGGCACATGATTTTGATGCCTAAAGTTCAATGATCATACTTAAAATTTAGAATTATTATTTTTAAATAGAGACGAATGTCAGTCTCAAATACATTGCTATTGCCGTTTATTGTATTTGGAAATAATTACATATCATATTCCTCCATAGAAAAAAAAGAAATCTGATCTACCTGTTATTTCTTGCGTTCAAAATGTTATTTTTAAAATAATCTTGGACAATAGTATGATAGCAATCACATCTTTTCTCATTGCAAAATATGAATAATTAGTTTATATTCAAAGTTTATTCTTCCCTTACTTCATGCCTTGGAATTCATGATAGAGGAATATCCAATAACTTTTAATAACTGAATTTTTAAAAAATATAAACTCTCTTTTTTATTACTTACCTGCGATAGTGCTTTGAAAATGTTTTAGTACATTAAATATCACGATTTCCTTTCAATTATTGTAAATAATAAAATAGTCTTATTAATTCAGAAGGAACCAAAGCGCAGTATTTCGGAATGAGATCATTGCAGTGTGCGTACGTGCGTGCGTGTGTGTGTGTGTGTGTGTGTGTGTGTGTGTGTGTGTGTGTGTGTGTGTCCATTGTCCTGGGGGAGGAGGTTCACCTCGTAAGTGAGGATAAGAAGTTTCCGACTTGGAGGTTGGTTTTCACCATCTCTGTGGGTAAGTGAAAAGGTGATAGCTCCTCCCATCGATGAGAAGACATACTTCCTTAAGAAAGGACTGTACCGTGGCTGGTGATGGCCCTTAGGCCTCAAACACAATTCCCGCTAGTGTTGCTGTTGCGGCGTTCCGGTCATTCAGTTTTTTTTTCCCGTGTTCCTTCGGGCGGGTCGGAGAGTCAGTAGTATGGCTTACATCACTAACATTTCGTCTGTTTTCGATTTCGAAATGGAAGGTTCAGAATGATATTTTTTTTTAAAAAAGTGAATTAAATAAAGGTATCCCAAACTGACATTGAAAAAAATGTGTTTTTAGGAAGGAAACTAATATATATTTAATATCTTATTGATACTATTTAAAAATAATAAACTATCAACTTTTTTGCAACCGATTACAATAGGGGTTTTAACCAAAATATAATGAAATTTAAATAGAAATATCGATTCGGAGAGTTAAAATTTACCTGAACAATTCCTGATTTCTATATAATAATTAGAAGATATTTTATTACCTTCATTTTTTATGCTTCGCGCGTACATCAAAAAATAGCTAAAGCTTGCTAAATACAGTTTTTTCCAGTAAAATCCTTCAAAAATGAGCAATACCTTCCTTTATTTGTACGTCTTAAAATTCATAGTGAGGGCACTTTCTACTCGCGTGTAAATGAGACTGTATAAAACTTTGATCCAATGTTAATTTCGTTAAAAAAAAGGTTCAAAGCACTTTGAACCTAGAGGTAAGTCGTCTTATTCTGATGAGTAGGATCCTTTTGCAAAACAACTTATCTACATACTATAATGATTCATACTTTTAATAAGTTATCTATTTTAACATGCTTGATACTTTCGCTAAAAGAACTACTCCCGTGATGATGGATAAAAAAACTACTCATGTGATGATAGTGACTTCCTTTGTTTATGCAATCATTATAACTTGAATTAAAATACATTGACTTTTGAAATGCTTTAAAATAATTGTATGGTTTTTTTCTTTTTACTATTAATGTTTAAAAATTAGATTTAACGTTTGTAAATCTCCCATGCGATTTAATTTTTATCTTGATTACGATAGAGAACATTTATCATTCAAGTGGTTTATAACATATTTCTCCATAAATCATTGATCACATTTTTTTTAAATCTCAAAAATTGTTGTAACATCAGTTTTTTTTTTTTTTTTCATCATATTCACTCACTTGAAATTTACTTTCCAGAATTCATATATATATTTAATTACTTATCTATTTTGTTTCTTACCTCGATTGGCTTTTTCAAATAACCATTCAAAGCTATTTTTGCAATTACATCAACTAAAAAGATTCACTGTATGAAATTGCATACATATTTTTAGGAAAAATCTCTCGATTTCGATCTCAGAGAAAGTCTATCCGCACATTTGAACTCAAAGATGTATTCTCTACGAAGACAATAACTGAAGACTTACGATTTATCATCTTTGAACAATTTTAAAGCTTGTTATTTCCTGGTATCAAATCTCTGCTCGCTGGCGTCCGGGCTTAGGGGTACAGCATCTTCCCCTTTCTTGGCTCGAATAAAGATTCGTGCATGGTTGTTTCTTCCCTTGTGTTCTATCTGAGAATTGTGTAAATGAGCCCCTCCCCCCGTAAAAAGGGATTGTGCAAGCGAATGTGTGTGTGTGTCATCTGCATTTGAACTAGAAGTCAGACTTCTGCCTTCGGATGCTCAGTCGTCCTTACCCTCAGAAGCTACTGTATCCCCTTACCGTGTTAACACGGAAGCATCATCATCATCAAACCTGTGTTCTATCTCTATCAAGTCTGATTTATTTATTATTAAGTTTCTTGCTGTCCACTAACTAATTTTAAAAATATGTCGAGGGAGTACCTTGAAAATTAAAATGAGTCAAAATTAACCCTCCACCAGTGTATTCCTCGATTTCCGGAATTTGGCGATCAATCCATTTTCTATTACATCCCACTTCTTATGTTTTTTGAGCCATGTTTATTTTTAAGATTACAGATTTTTATGACATTATATTATTATTCTGTAACATATAGTATCATATATATATCTTGTAACATTTTATTTGAAAAATATTTAATAATTAAAATAATGTAACAAAGGGCACAGAATAAATTCGTGGATGCGATCCTTCTGAAAATATCGCTGCAATTTAAAATTAAACGAAACAGTTGCATTACATTTCTTCTCTTTCTGCTTATTTTTTTTAAACCCTTCTTTGCGTATTGATGGAAATTTCCATTACAGCAATTAGTGAACAAAAAATTATACTTAAAACAAGTGCACTATAAGTTGATAGTGGCTGCTAACTTTATTTCACGATTATTGCGTAATACGGTTGCAGCTGTCGGAAAAAAAATCAAATGTCACAATCATTCCAGCGAGTTTGAGCTTGTCATTCCGTTGTTTGTTAGGGATGGAAGAACGCACGATTTCTTGAATAATTTTTATGACTAATCTGAAATTATTTTTGCTAACAAAAGCGATAATGAGTGGAGAAATTTAGAAGAGAGGGACATTGAAGATTTTGTATCGAGTTTAACATATATGTTGTACTGAGCTTGCATGATGATGGATATTTCCATCATGCTGTTTTTTTAAAAAATTATTTTGTATTATATATTTATGCTAGGATTTTTTTAACATTTTCCCCTTAATTTAAAGCATGAATTATTTCACCTTGATTTATTTCACAGAAAAAAATCATGCAAAAAAAGGGTACATTTTTGTAAATGCATTTCATAAATGGTGATAAAATCGAAGCTTATTTTTAAATGCTTCAAATATAAGAAGATAAATGGAGTCCTTCGGCGAAAGAAAGCCATCATTACCGGGAAATAAATCATTCCTTCCCCGTCAGCTCACCGTCCGTTTCGGGTTTCGACATCAATTTCGAACTAGCGGATTAGAAGCTTACAGTGTCCGAACTCAATTTAGGGTCAAGAAATCAAACTGTGACGGATCCCATTGCATTTCGTTTCCGCTTAACACCCTCACCTGATACCTCACACTCCGGGACAACGAAATAATGGGTGTCGGTCGTCTGTTCGCGATCAACTCTTTGAAGTCGGCTTTACTTCGATCGTTTCCGTTGATCGAGATGGTCAGCTCTTTGGTGAGAAAGTCAGTAATTAGCAGCAAAGGAGTTATCTTATCACTTGGACTTGCCTCTTCCATCAGAGTTAATGAGCAGTTGACGAGATCACGTGGTTTTAAGAGAAAGGGAAGGGGGTGATTCCTGGATGCCCTTATCACGACTCAACAGCAGGCTTTGGCGTCACGCTTGTCTCTTTGAATAAGCAGGCATTTGGTCTGGATCGGAATGTTGACAAACATCCCCCGGAGAATCGAAACTTGAGAGGGCAGACCACCCTCTTGTTATCGGTGATTTGCAGAAGGGGAAGAACAATTTTTCTCTTAGAAGTGAATTTTTGACGGTAAAAAATAAAGCAACCCCAACGCAGTGTTTTATTTGGATTGTTGCAGGAAAGAAAATATCATTAGCAGGAGAAATCTGAAGTTGATTAATTCAATAATTTTCAAAGTTTTGATGAGACATCTCAGTTATGACAATGTTTGGATGAGACTTACTTGATGGAGAAGGGTCTAATTCTTTAATAAAAAAATGTTTTAAAATCAATATATCAGAATAATAAGGGATGAAATTAAATTAACATAATAAAAAATACTTCAACTGCACATATAGAGCAAAATGTGAATATCCTATCAATCCCAATTAAGGTAATAAATTATTTCTCAGGCATAAGTTTATATTTAGTCATTTTTTTAAATTCGGACTTTATTAATGTAACAATCATTCTGCATTTTTGAAAGAAAAATTCTAAAAATGTAAAAATACATTTTTAGTTGAAGGGATTGAAATTCTTATTTTTATCACTTGTTAGAAAAATAAATAGATAGAAGCTCAAAAAAAAGATAGAAATTTAGATAGGAAATAGATAGAAAGTTGTATAAAATTATATTTCTCTTTGAGAAACAGAAAAATTTAATTTAACATTTTTTTTAAATTTTCCTCAATTTACCTAATTGCATTATTTAAGTTCTCTGAAAATAGGAAGCTGGCATAAAACTCCTAAAATTATCAAGATATTTTTTCTTTGAAAAATATATTAGACTTATTGTCAAAACTCAGAAATGCAGTTTTAATTAATGCAATAAATTTTTAGAAAATCCTTCCTAAAATTTAAAAGTACACTTTTTCGTACAGTAAGTTTTTCAAACCTTAAATTTAAGCAAAAATAGAAAGTTTATGTTCGAATTATTCCGAAGGATAGGAAAACTTCTATATTTTCCCAAATAAAAATTAACATAGGATGCTGAGATTTTTGTTTAAAAGTCCCACCTACTTTTTCTTAGGGAAAGAGAGATCAGAAGCATTCAAATATTTACAACAAACGAATAGAATGAAAATTGATTGAAAAGCAAACAAATGAAAGTAATTGCTTTTATTTACTGACAGAAACTGAAGGCAGTACTTTTGCAGAAAGCGGTAATTATTTGATTATGTAAATTACGGTCCCTGGATGACCATTCTGCCTATCGGATCTTTCATGTTGTTAAAGGGTGACAAACATTTATAATTTTCCTTTTTTATGCAGAAAATTAACACATTTTATTAAAATAAATCGAAGACGAGAAAAGTTTGAAATATATCAGTTTTAAATCGTTGATTAAATCGAAAGATTTAAAGTAAAACATTTACTTACAAGAAATCCCCAAAGTCTGAAAGGAAATAAATTTCCACTGTTTCGCATAGTCAATTGAAGTAGAAAGTTTATCTGAAATCCATCCTATATCCCCAAAAGAAATCGTAATTTAAGGATCTTTTTCTAATTCGGTTTCATCTTTAATAATAATATCATTAATGTGCATTTATTATTAGGCACATATCTATGAAATCGCAAGATTATTTTTTACTTACCAATAGTAAATATATATATATATATATATTGACTTTGATAGAAATTAGATCATTTGATTCCAATATTTCAATGGCCCATGCTAATTACCTGTTGAAAGTAAAGGAGAAAAATCGGTATAGGAGAATGGAACTTAAACTGAACTGTCCTTTTCACTCCTAAAGTGACAGTTTAACGCATTTTCACCATTTGTCATGACCTGACCATATTTCAGTTGACTGCATTGTTAGGACCAACGAACTTTTCATCTCATTAGTGGAAAATGTCATTAAAAGGTTTTCTTTTTTAGGATACATTATCTTTATTATCGTTAGAATTACAGACTGGGTTTGTAAAATGATGGGCTTTTTCTTTTACTCCCTTTTTGTTGATTGGCATCAATATATGGTGAATTTATGTAAAAAATGGACAATTATTTTATGGAGATAAAATATGATTAAAAAATAAGCGAAAAAGATGATTGAGTGATAATATAAGTTCAACTAGATTGTATTCCATGCATAATTTAAATAACTATATGAATATTTTTTTATATACAGTATTTGTAAAATGGACTTAAAATTTGAAATAATTTCTACTGGTCCCCTAAGCAGATTGACCTAAAAATTTCTGATCATGAATTTTAAGTATTTTTAAAGATTCACAATCAATTTCTTATCAGGATTACCATGTTTTTTTCTCGATGTTCATCAGGTCTACATATATAGTGGATCTTCAAACAATCGGATTTGAATCATCGTTCCTTCAATATTACTGCTTTACTTCTACCATTAGATCATTATGCCCTTGAATTGTTTGATAAAATAAAACTATTTTCAAACGATCAGGGAATTTGGGTGATAAAAATTTCAATCAAGAAGACAGACTGTCCTTCTCAGTTGTTATTTAAGAAAAGAGAATTTTCTCGATAGGCTGATGATCTGCTATATGACAGAGCAGGATTTGTGAAATGACACAGTTTCTTTGTCATTAAGCATTTAAAACTTTCAAAGAGATATCTCATCTTTCAGATATTTCCAATTATAGGTTACTGTAGTGACAATTTTTATACAAAAACATAAATGGGTAAAAGTAAAGGTATTCTTCAGATCTGTATTAGAAAGTTCAGCCTATCTAAACTTCCATAAGAGACATATTTTAGCCCTCAGAAATCTATAAGTGGAAGTATCTGAAAGACGAGATATCTCTTCGGTGGTGTTGAAAGTGTTAGGAATATTTTATCAATAAAAAGTTATTTTAACCCTAAAAGAAAGCTAGAACATCTGTAACATGTTTCAAGAATTACATTAGAGATTTTTTTATTCTTCTTATTTGAGCTATGAATCGCCATGAAATTTATGAATTGGTTGAAAAGAAATTCCTTCCTCAAACTTCGAAAATATTTGAAAGAGGTGTTGTAGCAGTTTAATTATAATGCTTTTAAATGGAACAGATTTTTTTTTTTTTCCGTCAGATAATTTTTTATGTGAACTTAAAATCATTGGGTTTTATAATAGAATCTAGCATAATGCAATACTATATAGCCAATATATTTTTAAATTAAACGCAATCTCTCTCTGAGTCTTATATATATGCATAATATTATATACATATTTTATTAAACCAAAGAATCATGTCTCCAGCTTCCAACCAATGGTGAGGGTTCATTCACTTTTATTTTGCATGGAAATGTATTACATCTAGATACATTATCAATGGCCACCTTCTGTCTATTGCTCTTCGTTTCCGAGAGGTATCGAATTATCAGAATCAAGCCTCCCCCCCACCCCAACAACCATGCCGATTTTTCATATTTTCATTCATCACTTCGCAAGCATAGCTAATCAGCCAGAATGAACTCTAGTTAAGAAATATAAATAAAAATATTTCCTTTTGTTGTGATAAGATGTTGTTTATTTAAATTGGTTGACATGATTAAATTAATATTATATTTCGGAAGAGGATTATTGAGGCTATTAATGAATTTTACAATGCGTTTGGACAACTAAGGTATATTAACTCCTTGAGAAGATAATCAGTTTCGTTTTATACAAAATTAATTGCTTTTTTAATAAATTGATATGCATATTTTTGTAATAACGTGTTATAATTTAAATTACGATATCTGTCATAATAGCAAACTTAAGAAACGAAATAACCTAAACCATAATCATCGCTTCTTGTCTTGGGTTTTATTAAATGCGGCGTTAACTTTTACACTTAAAATCCCACACTTTTTAAAACTGTACCTATCCTTTTCCCAAAAGATTTTTAGAAATTTTTACAAGAAGCAAATAAAAGAATTTTCGATGTACAAACAGGAAAACAGCATATTTTTGTGCATGTTTGATATAGGAACCCCACTGCTGTGCATTTTTTCTAATGAACAATTTTTAAATGTAGACACATTCAAAATACCACTCAAAATAGCTCTTTTTTATATTTCATTAAATTGAATTCGTATACTTTTTAATTATAACTGTTTGTCTCTGAAAAGTTAGAATAAAAGAAGTTCGGATTCGAAATCCTTTTTACCTCCGATATCCTATCCGAGGTACATCTTTAGTA
This sequence comes from Argiope trifasciata, assembly GCA_026543055.1. Classification (NCBI taxonomy): domain Eukaryota; kingdom Metazoa; phylum Arthropoda; class Arachnida; order Araneae; family Araneidae; genus Argiope; species Argiope trifasciata. Next base: position 483,354 of record JAPMOQ010009429.1, read on the forward strand.
GAATATTATAAAAACTAAGCAATTAAAGAAAAATTTCGATGAAAAGCCAGAATTTTAGGGTAGGATATTAGAAAAAGTAAGTACTTCTAGAAATATTTCTTTGAAAAGCCATATTTTTAGGGTGGAAGGTGTTTGAAGAAATTTACATTTTTTTTTAGTAAGTGTCAAGACAACAGAATATTTCTTAGATACCATTTAGACCTCACTTATAGCAAAAAGAGGTAAATTACAATTATACAATGTGTAAAAATATCAATATTTGTTTTACATGCCATTCCTACTGAAATTGCTGATAAACTGATGGGTTGTTGTTTTTTAGAATTTGCCATTGGCCCCCCAAAGGAACAGTTTTATTTTTTGACTCGCATGTTTCTTCATCATTATTGTTACTTCCAAGTAATGAAGTACCAGAAGTTGAAACGGAAAAGTATTTCGAAAATTAAAATGCATCATTATAAGAAATTGTGATGATAAATTGATATTTTCACCACGTTTCGAAATTTTTTTTAAAATTAATCTAATATTACATTGAAGGCAGATCCATCATGAAATCATCCTTATCAGAAGAATTATGGTCTGTAAATAATTGCCTCGACTTTCGTAAATACACCTCGGGGAATCTGGTTTATAGAATAAAAAAAGATGCTTTTATTTCAATTGTTTCGTTTCATAAGTCAGATCGTAATAATAAGCAGAAATAATTCGCTTTGTCTCATATTTATTAAACGATGTATGCTCTTCTCTCTCAGAAATTCGAAAATATTTCACAATACTTCCTACTCATTCACCGTATCCACATTTTGTTTTATCAAATTATCTACATTCTGTCTTTTACAAAAAGGAACATTAATACGCACTTGATATTTTCAGATTTGGGAAACTTATTCAAAAAGTTAAAATGAAGTATTTTCAACAAATTTTCTAGCAATTCCCCGCTGGTATTAAATATACATACAGATGGAAATTGATTGTGCAAAGATGCGTTGTTTGATGATTATTCAAACAATACATCTTTGATTCCAGATGGTTTTTGCAAAATAGCATTGTTTAAAATATTGAAATCCAAACTATCTCGTTTCACATATGTGTTTATTCAAACAGTAAGTTGATTTTTAAATACCTGTGTAATATGACAGATTAAAATTTATTTTAACTTTTATGTTGGAGAACATTGTAAATGAACAAAGTACAAAATAAATTATTGAATTGCGAAATCTAGTGTCAAATGAAAGGAGGCTTAAGATTTACTATGATGAGAAAATTCCGGCGTGATGATCGGTTCTCGCCACTCTGGAGGGTACATGAAAATGTGAGGGTCTGATCTTTCCCATCTATAAAGAGATATATTTAATTTGGGAAGAATTGTACCGTGACCGGTGATGACCCTTAGAACTCAACCACACTTGTCACCAGTGTTGCTGCTGCGATGGTCCGGTCATTCAATAATTCTTATTCGCATACCTTCGAGGGTGGGGTGGTGTGGAGAGCCAGTGATATGGAACCAGTAGTGTAACAAGACATTGATCTTCCCTCAACCATTTAGACTATCAGTTATTATTTCCTTTTCATTACTCTAAGAAATTATCCATTTTAAAGGATATTTAATACGGAAGGAATATTTCTGCCTGTGTGTAGAGTTTATTTTATTTATTTATTTATTATAAATTTGAATTTTTTTTCATTTTGTATTTTATTATAATTTTTTTTATTTCGAGTTTTCATTCCAGAAAAATCCTTTTGATCGTATTTCTGTCCCATTTTATCCAAAATTTGCACTATGAATCTTGTAAGGGGCCTTAATTTAATTTCATTGCGCTGCTTATATTTTATTAATAATTTTATTAAACACTTATTCTTATCATGCTCTTCAATGAGGAAAAGAATGTGAAAAAAAAAGATGTACCGTATGAGATTTTTTCTCCAACTTAAAACCAAATATACCTCGAAAATTTTCAAAATATTAGTAAACAAATTTTTTCAACTTAGAAAACAATTTTCATGATTTCAGATACCCGTAAATGCTGAATAAAAATAGAACAAATATTTAGCAAAATATTCTTAATTAAAAGTATTTAATATTGATCAAAACATTCACTATTCCAGGACTTGTAATTATGATTCAATGCGAAGTATTTCAGTTGAAGAAAAATTTGAGCCTTGTAATTATGATTCAATGTGAAGTATTTAAGTTGAAGGAAAATTTGAGCCTCTTTTTCAACTTGAAAGGATTCCAGGCGATATCAATTAACCAATAGAGCATTTGTTAGGAGCTTATACCTATAACAGGATTAGTTATTCCGTCTAGAATTACACTGGGCTTGTAAAGTGATGGGCTTTTTCTTTCACTCTTTTAGTTGATAGTCATCTATCTATGGTAAGTTTATATTTAAAAAAATGAAGCAATTATTTAATAATTCTTTAATTAGGAGCCTGTGCCAAGCATACCTATAATTTCCTTTCCTTTATGGATGTTTCTTATCTGTGGAATACAATTATTCTAAATGATTATAAACACGTTTATTTAACTCAATATTAATATCAGCTTGAATCCTATTAGACTGAAAGGGCTGAAATACTTTTTGTGCTCTAAAGCTATATTTTTAAATTTGTCTTCTGAGTATTTCTAGGGATTAAGAGTTCTGGTGAAATAAATTTCAAACCAAGTACTTAGAAGTCAGGGATAAAAACTATAAAATTACATTCAGGGGCTGAAAAGTTGTTGCGCCTCCAAACTTAGTAGTCATACGCTGATTTCAAAGCAACCAGATCTTTCATGTAAAAAAAAAATTATTTATTATCATGTTCTGAAACCACTTAAATGTGGCTCCAATGATATAATCTAATGATAATGACTTCTAAATGGATTCAACAAAACATTTGCGATTATTGCAGTAAATAAAAAATGCAAGTGCAGTAAAAAACCACAAGTTTTCAAAAGTATCCTTAGAAAATTTTATCGCATTATTGAAAATGGCAAAGGTTTTAATCCTAACGTCATTTTTTTCATATTTGCTCAACATTTGATTCATAAATGCTGAACCATCAATGAAACCACTTTGATATTATCTCTTGGTCAAATTCAATGCAAACTGTGATATACCAAACATTTTCTAGCTAATGAACAAAGCCAGACTGGTACGATCCACACTCAGCATTAATAAGAAATATGAATGGGATATTTTTTTGTTTGGATATCAGCAGTGAATAACCAAAGGATAAGTTTGCAAAGTTGTCGTTGATGTTTAGCTAACAACAAAAGCAGGTCCATCCCTTAGGGGTGGCTTTCCTGACAAACATTTTCTCAAATGACCATGCTCATGAGGGAGGTCCTTATCTTCCGAAACACCGTTTCCTGCATGTAAATGCATTTGTATACACGATGGTTGGTGGGAAGAAAAAGAACTCTTCGGTAAAAGCGACTTTTTCCAAAGTAGAAAAAAAAAATGAAAGAAAGAAGGAAGGAAAGAAATCAACACTTGCAACTAAAACATGTCCTGAGGCCACGAAGCATTGCGGCCAGTTAGAGCAGAGATATGAAAGAACATTTCGTCGATGTGTGCGGACGGTTATGGCTATACACCCTGCGGTGATATTCCATTCGAAACCTTTTGCTACAAGTGGTGGGTTGTTTAAAGGAGCATTCGTTCGAAATACACAGGTTTAATGCTGAACAAGACAGTAAAAAAAAATTCACTTCTAGGCGATATAGGGGAAAAAAAGAGCGTAAAGAAATACGAAGTGAAAAAGTTTTCGAGGCGAAAATGATCTGTATTTTTTAGATCAGTTCGGTTCGGTTCTAGCAATAGGTTGAAGGAATCAATAGTTTCTTCTTCAAAGTAAGTTTTTATGTCTGCTAGAAAATTTTATTATACCTTTTTTGCCTACTTTATTTACAACCCAATGCATCTATAACAGTTGGAAGGGATCATTTCCTTCATATCCAACCTATTTAACAGTGAAATGATTTTCACTTATTTTTCTTGGCAGGAGAACTCAATTCGCACCTTGGAATGAAACTGTTTACTGATGTTATTGGGAATTGTGCACTTTAACCGAACTCGTCCATGAAATTCTATTGCCCACTATTTCAAGTGAACTTATTTCCATACCCAAGCGTCATTTTATGTGTATTCTAATCATATGCATCATTCTAGAAATCAATGGCTTTCTATAAATCATAGAAATTTCGTACACACGAAAAAAAGTGCAAATGGAATCTCCAGACATTCTTGAATTAATAATATTTTTCGAGAAAATATTTAAATAGAAACTTTTGAAATAGATATGAAGCCCAATTTGAAATCTTTATCCTTTTTCGGATAATAGAGGATAGGAAATGACTCTTTTTAAACAGTTTTTTTCTGTAGATGGTTATTAGTTTAACATGAAAGTTATACATAAGTAGTCTAATTGAAAAATGAAACATAAAATAGTGTACTCTCATTAGTCGATCTAATACAATATTAATTCGTACCTTGGAATGAAACTGATTTCTGATGTTATTGTTAACTGCGCACTGATACTACTTTCAACGCTACCGACGAGATATCTCGTCTTTCAAATTCTTTCAGTTACAGGTTGTGTTTTTATATAAAAAAAATTAATGGAAAAAGTATTCTTCAGATATGTATTAGAAGGTTCAATATCTAAACTGGCATAGGAGACAAGTTTTAGCCTACAAAAACCCGTAATTAGAAGTATCTGAAAAACGAGGAATCTCGTCGGTAACGTTGAAAGTGTTGTGAACAGACATGCACAATGCACAGAACTCGTCCATAAGATTCTATTACCCTCTATTTGAAGTGAACTTATTTCTATATTCAAGCATCGTTTTATATCTATTCTAATCATAAAAATCCTTCCCAAAATCAATGGCTTTATAAAAATTGTGACAATTCCGTTTTTTAAAAAAGAAGTGATGGACCAATGGAATCTCCGGTCATTCTTGAATTAATAATATCTTTCAAGAAAATATTTGAATGGAAATCTTTGAAAAAGAGATTAATCATGAAATGAAATTGTCATCGTTTGGATAATACCGGGAAGGAAAAGGCTCTTAAAACAGTTCTTGTTGTCGATGATGATAATTTTTCACATGAATTTTGTATACCAACAATCTAATTCAAAAATTAAACATAAGATAATGTATGCTCATTAGACGATCTAATATTAGGTTCTTATTAAAACATGTTTAAGAAATATTATTTTACTGGTTTACAATTTTTATTTTTATTTTTAAATATTATGGAATATTGAAGATAATTTTTTCATTATCAAGAGATATCACTGATTCAGAATCATAACCTAAAAAAAAAAAACTCAAGTGTAAAATATTTTAAAACCTTTACACAACAGGAAATGAGTGAATAGAATTAAATTTATGATTATAAAATTCTGTCTTTACTAAAGTAAAGGAAAAAAAATAAATAAAAGAGTGTTGGAAATACCTTTCACGAAAAATAATTTGTTAAAAGTATTCAGTAATATGTACACATAAATGCTAGTTATTCATTTTTGTTCTCTTTCAAATTCTTTACAATAGAAATTTCATGAATATGTACTCAGTACATATTCATGAAATTTCTATAGTATAAGTAATACTTCTGAGTTTATTGATTAAATTGTATCTATAAATATGCATTTTTAAGAAACATTCCACACTTTCCGATTATTCTAGTTTCCAGCATGTTTCAATATTTTAAGATTGAAAATATTCACTTAATTCATTGTGCATTTATATATGATCGAAACCTATAGGAAAGTGAAGAAAGTACTGATTGATCAAAATTCATTTCCTGTTTTAGAACAGATATTATATTTCATCAATAAAAGGCATATGTTCTGAGTATTCTGTTACATATTGCCGATTGATGAGTGAGATGTTTGGAAATTGGCTTGCAAACAAGACTCAAAAGGTTTTTGAGAAAGATACATTTTTAACAGACTAATTTCAGCTCCCTTTGTCTCAAGGTTGCCTCAATTTGAAACCTTTGGAACCTTGAGCCTTATTAATGCCGTTAGAATTCGGCATAAACTAATGTCGAATTCTGAACAGAAATCTTTTAGATATTTCATATCTTCAGTAAATGATTTGTGAGTTATAAAATTTGAGACATGGAAATTTTTCTGACTCTAAGCAAAAAACTCCGTAGTTTCTATGAAAGTCCTTTTAAAGCAAAAAAAAAAATCATCAATTTTTTTGAAGAACGACATGGCATTTTTTAATGAAGCCATGTGAAAATGAGGATGCGGCTAAAGTGTTTAAGGACTGAACGATAAAGAATGAAACGGTTATTCTTTTAATCACATAGTGGATGCTAAAAATGCTTCTTTTTCTTCGCCAACATCTCCACTTAAAGAAATATATAACATTTCCTTCTTTATAACTAGTATAACTATCACAAGTTTATCTGCTAGTTTTAGTCAAGATTAATTGGTATGTAAAACTTCAATGCAACAAAACTATTGTAAGAAAAGCCATTGAGGCTCTCAGTTTTTAGCCAATAATTTATGATTTCGAAGCAGTCAATTCATTCTAATGAGTAGCTTTCCTAAAATCAAGTTACTGAAAGGTGCTGTTTGTTCTTTAGAGGAAGTCCCCATCCTTAACAGACCCGCTGCAGCTTCTACAGCGCAAATCTCTTTACAGCTTTGCTTTCTTTCCCTTTATCGGAGATTAATTCAAATTTAAGCTTGCCGAAAAAATGGATCTGAAATAATCGATATCAAGCACTCAAGACTGTTGCTGAAGAATACGATACTAGTATTGCCTTCTTTCAGCAACAACAGGATAAAAAGGTTATTATTGATCTTGACATATTAAAGGAGGAATTCTTGTAGATAAAAGAGAACCTGATTGATAGAGGAAGCCATTTATTGATTTCAAATTTCCCATTTGCTGGTTGCTTGCTTTACTGATAAAAGCAACAGGTTTCAGGAGATCCGCGAAATCACCCTCAAACTGAAGACTGTGCTGAAGCTCTTTTACGATTCAGATTAATACCATTTACTGCCGATCATTGCAAAATATAAAATATGATAGTAGCGCAGTTATTTTTCATAAAAAAAAGTTTTGCCAAGAAGTTTTTGGCCATTACATAATTCTGAAAAGTATTTCATATATGGTAAGTTCCCAAAAATAAAATATATTTCCTACTCAGATAATTAGAAATCGCTTTATACGGACATTCAGTAGCAATATGCAAGTTCAAATATTTCCTTTTATTTCAATTTCAAAACTTTTAAACAATGTGGAATCTAAATATATATGGGTTGAAAACTAAAAAAAATCGAGTAAAAAGTTAAAAAAAAAATTGGAATCTAATCCAATGAATCAAAGATTATGTGAAAATGCGCATAATGCAAAATCGCATAACTCCCTGCATGAGTCACGTAATGCGAATTCTCATAATGCGTGAACATACTGTGTTGTATTTTTTGGTTTTAGAAATATGCTACAAAAATGTGACTATCACTTATGTAGTTATAGATCGAAGATGTTACATAATGGTCTTTTCAAATATATTAACTGAAAACATAAGATAAACTTGATTAACACAACTTAAATGCCTTGTAATAAATTCTTCCTTTTATTTCGATGATTTAAATTGAGTTCATTTGTATTTCTTAACTTATTTGAGTACATAATATTTGAAGCGGAAAGACCAAATATATATCTGTACTAAGTAATGGAACCTCTCATATATTCGATCTAGAAATTTGTTCTCTTAAATTTCAAGCTGTCCAAAGTTTTATCTATATTGGTTCAATAGTTACTGATGACAATAGCATAGGCAAAGAGATTCAAAGTCGTTTAATGAATACAAAGAAAGCCTTTTACTGACTAAAGAGATTTTTTCAAATCCTTACTATTATTAAGAAAAAGAAAAACTTTGGCTGAATGAAACCTTAATTAGACCAATACATACCAATGGCTCAGAGACCTAGACCCTGACCAAAGCATGAGAAAATAAAATAACTTTTTTAGAAAAGAAAAAAGTTCTGCGAGCCATTCTTGGTGGAATAGAAATCAATAACGTTTGGTAAAGAAGATATAACTTTGAGCTATATAAAATCTATAGAGACGTAGATATTATAAAGCTCATAAAAATAAACCGGATGAACTGGGTGACATATATTTAGAATGGATGATGATTTCATATTTTAATAAAATCTTTTACACAATCCTTTAACAAGTAGGAAAAAGGGTAGATCCCAAATGAGATGGATGTAATCAGTGGAGATAGACTTCCTGGCTATCCAGAAAAGAAACTGGCGCACAAGTGTCAAAAATAGAATGCGGTGGAACAGACTTCAGAAAAAAGCACTAGCCCAACTTGGGCTGTCTAGCCAAATGTGATGATGATATATGAAATGTCATGATGAAAATTGCTCGAATTATTATAGCCATTTTCCTTATAAGTGGCATTATTTTGCTTTTAAAATATCAACTGAAATCAAAATATATAATCACTGGGAAACGCCATACAAATCTATCGGCAAACCTCCAAAAAGAATTAATTTGTAATACTTAATATTGTTTATATCACTTTGATTAATTTAGATGTAAAGGTACAACTGGTATAAAATACCTTTTAAAAATATTTCTTTTATTCCTGTATATGCAATTAAAAACTCAACACCCAAGATTTTATTAATATCTTATGTACACTTAAGGATAATATATTAGCAAAAATAAAGGCGCTTAACTTTGAGATCACTGATGCGGCATCCGTTCAGAATCCAACAAAGTTCGCCATAAAAAGGTCTTTTCTGTGATTGAATTTACCATGTTGTGAAGCAATATTACAGATTTGTAGCATCATTCTAAACCTTCTAGAGAGTACTGTAAATCTGTATCATTGTTTCATTTTATTTATAAATCGTCGGTTTTTCCTTTTTTAAAAAGTCATATCTTGTGATTCTTTTTTCACTCGGAAATTTCACCTAATGCGGTAAATCATGGAAAGCAATAAACGTCTCTTGTTAATCGATATTAGATTCTCTCTGTGTGTGTCTGTGTGTGTTTGCGCGTGATTTTAAATCTAATATACTTTTCATTTCTAGTTTAGTTGTTTTATTAGATAATCACGTTAGCTTATTGTTTGTCCTCATTAGATAATCATGTTAGTAATTATTTGTCATCATTAGATAATATTAATCATCATTAAATAATAGCTTTCTGTTGATTAATAACAAAGTAATTTCTTCCCGTTCTTAAAACATCCATTTATAAGAATTAAGTTGACATGCAAACTGCTGCCTGATTAATTGAAAACTGTGCGGAGATGGTTGTAATCCGAATCAGTAATGTGGCTTGATTTTCAGTAGTTATCTAAAACCACCTCGTGTGTTTATATACTTAAGGCGAGTCTTCGCTATCAACTATATTCACACAGGAATTTGTTGTGTTAGTGAACATATAAAGTTCATGTATTTTTGATTGCTTGAAGAAAGTAACGAGTTTTTACTATTCATTTCTATATATCGGTATTAATGCAGCAGACGGTTTCTTCATGTTGTATTTTGAGGGTTGCCGCATTCCCTTGTTACATAGCTTTAAAAATAAAATCATTTTTATTCATTAAATATCCTTAGTAATAGATTCTAAAAAACGAGCTTTATAATTCTCCCATAAATTTAAGCTAAATAATTATAAGAAAGGACAAAGATCACTAAAACAAGTTTGTAAACTCCTAAAATATGGATTTTTGTGCATTGCATAAAACATTGTCAATTAAAATTGAAATAAAAACTAAATGAATGTGTTTGTTGATTCGTTTAGTTTTTTTTTATTATTAAGTTTGAATTAAGTACAAAACAATAAAATTAATTATCTTTACCTATTAGAAGCATCTTTCATTTTTGTTTATATAAGTTGATTCCAGTACTTTTTTATATGCAATTCCCCACGATTTTCTCCGTTCTTCATAATTTTAATCCAATGCTGTAAAAAAATCGAGCTTGATGTGGTTCCTAATTTAGTCCTACCCAGTTACCTTTGTTCCTCACAAAATACAGCCTCATTTAGTATATTTCACAAATTCATATTTTTTGGATGAATTGAGAAGCAAACTTTTGATAGATTTCTGTGGTTTTTATTTTAAAAAGGAGCTGGAGATTTTTAACTATAGTAATTGTTAACTATAGTAATCTTTTGTTTCAAATTATGATTGTTATTGACGTTTTAAGCCATAAATGAACAAGTATTTCCCATTTAACCTTAAAATTTCCTTTTAAAAATACGAAAAAAAGGAAGAAAACATGATATATTGCTTTAAATATAATTAACTAAAACTATAAATTCTCTGTCTCCTGACAATGAAGCTGAGACCACTCTTTCCTTTGCCCCGATTATTCTACAGGTTACTTTATAGCCTTCGTCCAACATCTGATTATCCAATTCACCGGAGATTACCACGAGTTCGAGGATGAGAAGCAGCCATACAAACAAGCAAATTTTCAGTTCCCTGACCAAATTATAATGATGGTGTTGCCTGATTTAAGGGTCTCATCAACTATAATGAGGTGAACTTCTTGGGAGGGTTTTGTGTGTATGACGCTCATAAGGAAATGGTCTATCATGCATGGTTTTCAGAAAACTTCTTATGACTATCTACTGAGGATTAGTTATGTAGTTTCATTAGATGTCCTAATGATGTGATTTCCAATTATCAGTCAGCACATACTATTGTATAAACGGTGTTTGAGTGGCAAGGCTTTGTTTCCCTAAGCTCAATATTTTTTAACCCAATTTAAAAGTCTTGGAAATTTGGATTCCCGGTTAGATATTCTATTTTAGCTTAAAATATAAAGTTTGCAAATAGCCATTTAAAAAAAAACTTACTTAAATTTTACAAACTCACATGATTGGCTAATAAATATTTTTTATGCAGATTTTATAATAAAGCATGCAAGATTAAATTACAGAGAAATTCAATTCAGAAGTTTGAAGTATTGCATGAGATTTAATAATAAAATACAAGTTGAAACATTTCTTAATCAATCATTTAGTATTTTACTAATATAATCATTAAAAATCAAATAATTAATAAGATAACGATGAAAATGCAAATATTTATATTTCTAACATTACCATTCATTACAGAGTCAAAATATATTCATTTGAACTGAAAAAATTATTTATTTCAAATTTTGTTTTTTTTTTTAAATCACTGCCTTGTCATATTTAAATTCTTGTAAAACATCGATATAAGAATTCATTGTCATATGTAATAGATAATATTTAGGTAATATTTAATAATAAGCAAAAGGTAATTTGCATGAAAAAGAGTATTTAAAATACAGATGCTGACCTATAATAAATAATTCCAAAAAATAATGTAAAACTATGACAATTTTTAAATGACCTATATTATCTGGTATTTCCTAGTTCCATTCAAAATTATGAAAATTCAATGTAAGAATATTTTAAGCAAAAGGAATGCAATACAGATTTTTTTAGTTAAAGAAATTTTTGAAGACAAGCAATAGTAATTTTATCTTGCTTGAAAATCTTCATCACTTCTGACCCAAACGGCACCAAGTGCGTTTATATGTGATTGTTTCATACAAAATAAGAAAGAGTACCACGTTTGAGTTAATTTTCCACCATCGTACTTCAAAGTCAACAAAATTTTATTTCTAACATTTTGTAATTATTTGAAGGAGCTCGGGATTTCTTAAGAATGAAGTTTCCATAGGAAAGAGTTCAGCTATAGCTCGCTGATTTGTTTTTATTTTTTAAACTCGTATTTTCATACACAGCACATATGAAAATAACATCATTGGGTTACTGAAGATCTTGTGAGTGGTCACCACTATTGCCAGATTTAAGCCTTTTAGATAACTACCCTTAGATTTACTCGAGTTCTAAACGTCATGCAAAAATAAAACTGATTTGATAAGCTGCCTATATTGCAAAATATGAAAGAAGAATCTTTATTTCATTGCACATTTTTATAGTTCAGCCGAAGGAAATAATTTTGCACAGAAATAAAGTGTATTTCAAATTTATAAAGTTTTTCATTTTAATGAGAATTTTTAAAAATATATCATCGCACAATGAAATGGTTTGATTCTTTTCATATCGTTGTTTCGGTTATATTACTTTCCTGTTTTTAAGCCAGATTTTACAAATACCTATTTTTACGCCTCTTTGTAGAATATTTCTGACATTTTAAATTTCGTTCCTGTTTTTTCCACCTTTAAAAACTGATAGCATTTCTTGTAATAATTTTGTATGCTACCTTCATTTTCTTTTATCATCATTTCTTTAATTTTGATTACAAAGCAATGAAAAATTTATTGAATGTGTTTGATACAGAGATTTTTTGCTAAGTAAAATTGATAGATCGAGAGATTGTATAAAAATAAAGTATACTTGTTTCAACCTTACGGTTATTGAATTGAACAAAATATATAGATTTTTACTGAATTTTAAACATATTTCCAGCTGAAAGTATAAGCTATAATGGTTTAGAAATTAACATTCGAACCACGATTTAGTTTAGTTATATTAATGTCCCGTTTTAAAGCAACATTAGAGCTATTTTGGGACGGACTTCATAATTTTGAGCCGCGGTCAGAGGACGAGGGTGACTCCTAAACTGGCAGACCCTCTCCAAGCTTCTACACACCAGCGAGAAGACATTTGGCCCCGACGGATTTAACGTGCACCAGATCCACGGTTCTTCGGAGGAATCGGGTCTCGAAGCTGAAATCTTCCGATTCCGATGGTTTGACCTTACTACCATGCTATCACAGCCCTCTTGAACCATGATTGAGGCAGATTTTATGTAGGTGAAAAAAAGTGCAACAGGAAAAAATAAATGCTTTATACTTGAAATTCTTTCACTAATTCAGAGAAACTGTGCTAGCCTGGTAGTTGGTGCGTTAAATTCGCATCTCTTGGATTATGAGTTCGAACCCGACGACCGAAGACTCTCCGTGTGCATGGTGGCTGGTGGACTTATAAATCTGCCGTAGTCATAAAGTGCACCAAGTTGAGATTATATTCCTGGGGATACTGGATAAGAAGTGATCATTCTCTGATCCAGGTCTAAATTACGATGAGTGGGTAAGTGAATGAAATGTATAAATGAAATCCTTCCCGTGAAAATGACAGTGACGCATGAGTAGCTAAGATGTACTCTTGATCCTAAATGGCACTACTAAAACAAGAGGAGCAAAAACTTGGCTTAAAATAGCCGACTTTGTCAGTGGGATTGTCTATGATAAGTCCATATGCAACAACTTATAAAAATGATCCCATAATATAAGTCCGTAATTTTTTGGGATATAAATGGCATAATTCCTTTCATAAAAGTGATTTTTTTTCAATTATTCGACTATCAACTATTTTTTGAAACTTTTATTGAGTAATGTTATATTGACTGAGTTTCATTTGGCCCTTTGCCAGTGGTTTAATGCACTTTCTATAAAGCTATTTTTGTTACATTCTTTAAGATACGAAGGTAATAAAAAAACTAGAAGGTTTCTAATCTTCTATTAATATAAATAAATCACATGATAAGATTTGCTGAGTTATAAATTTTATTTCACATTTTACAGGTTAGTTTTCAGCTACTGGATAAGCACTTTTCTTTAAAATTCGCAGAATATGCTACATTTATTTGAAAACTTCAACTAAATGATTTAATACTAACAACGAAAGTAAGAAATATTTCATAGAAACTTATCCGTTTATGTATTACGCGCATTTTTTCACCTAAACTCGTTTAAAATTTTATATGTCTAAGAAATGAAGTTCCACAAAATTCATTTAATTATGAGAAACGATACGTTTGATATTTGCTTAACTTTTATATATTTCTGCTACAAAAATTTAAAAAATATATTTTTAAGGTGATATGTATTTACACCTAGCCGACTTTTAATAAGGATAATCTTTACTTTAAAGATTAAATGATTTCAAACATTTTAACTCCTTCTTTACTAATATTTTATTGTTCATTTAAAACAAATAAAGTTTTCATTCTTTTTTAATGAAAAACGAGGTGTTATATTTCTATATACAGTTTTGAAACTTGTTGAAGCTATTTACTTTTAGGAAATGATAATGATTACAATGTCCGGAGTGATATGAATTCTTTATGTATTTCCCTTGGCGTCAGCGATTGCATAAGAGATATCAATAGGGCTAGAGTTTAGCTGAGTTATATAATGATGAGGATGCCGTGGCATCCTCATCATTGTATAACTAAGAAGATGCAGTGGCTTCTGAAAGTAAAGAACCATGAGCGCTCAAAAGCAGAAATCTGACTTCTCGCTCAAAGGAAAAAAACACACACACATTCGCTTGCACAACCCTTTTTACGGGAGGGTTCATTCACACGTCTCATAGATACAACACAAGCTAAGAATAACCGTGCCGGAGCCAGGACTCGAACCCGGGACGGCCAGATCGCGGAGAAGAAACGCAACTCCTAAGTAAGGCACCGGCAACTTAGGTATATTAACATTGTATTAGGATGGAACTCGAAAGTTATTTTAGGGCAATCCTCATAATTTTGAACCCCATCTAAGTAACTATATTGAAAACTGATCTGGCGCCCATTTTCCAAATTTTGTTCACTACTCCATCTGGAATGCTCGGCTTACAACGTCAGATTCAATGCGCAAAAGGCCCACATGCATGATTAATCTTTAATGAAACCGAGTTTCGTACCACTGCGACCCCAAACAGGGTGAGGGATTGAGATTTCAGAACTTTTGGTAATTTTAGAAGAAATAGTTAGTTTATTTCCTCAGAACAGGAAACAAATTTTTCTGAAGAGGAAAGTTCCGCGGTGGCTTGGTAGAAAGGTCTCAACTTCGGAAAATGAGGTTTTCAGATTTGGAACCCGATTCCTCCGAAGAACCGTCGTGTAAGCGAGGCATGCAGCAAGCTTAATTCCTCGGGACTAAATGTCAAGACTCTGGTGGGGTTTGGAAGTTTAAAAAGGGGAGGGTCAACTCAGGTGCCGTCCTTTTCATCCGATCGTGATTCGAAATTGTAAGGTTCGTTCCAAAATAGTGGAGACAGTAAAAATCGGACGTAAGTAAAACTAAACTAAACTTAAAAAGGAAGATCCCGAGATTGAAATAAAAAAATACTGCATATATACCAGAGATGCTTAATGGGAGCTGATTTGAAATAACTCACTTCTAATCTATACCTGTTTCTTTCTGCAACTGTTATTATAGATTATTAGTATATTGTAATATTAAAATAATCATACCCAAACACTTTCCTCTGGAAAAAATGGATATGCTTGGCGCAGTTTGGCCAGGTGTGGCTCTTGCGCCAATAAACCACACACAACCAACCTGGGAAAAATGGATTATTTCTCATGTAACAATTGCTGCACCGATGTTGTCCAGTGAAGGTATAGTAATAACGCATTTGCCAAACTAACGTTATTTCTAGAAACTATAAATAAAAGTGTGAGCCTCTAAGATGAAAGGGCAACTTTCTCTTCTCTGAAGAAGGAATTGAGAATCATGGGAAGTTAAGAGACTCACTTTATTTCGTTATGATCTTATTACCAATACCTTTATAAGAAGAGAAAATTAGAAGAAACAATTGAGGGGAATTTCATTCTTTATCCTTGAGTATTTGAAAGATACAATTTAGAATATTTCATTGTTGCAACATTTTTTTATCGACATTATATGTCAGATAGATCAGTTTTATACTGATGTCAAATAGATTCATTTTCTTTTCTTTCATTTCTATCAAAGCTGGGGCCACTTTTTCGATTCGCGAAATACAGTAAGAAAAAGGATTTTTAAGGAATTAAGAAGTTCAACTATGTCTAATTATTAGAAAGAACTGGTAAAAATTTGCATTTGGCCTCGTGGTCAAATCTTGGCTTTAGAACCGGGCGGTTTCATGCTTGAGACCCGATTCTACCGAATGATGACGTGTAAGCGTGTCGGGGTCCACCCGCTGGGGTGTGAAAGCTTGGAGAGGGGGTGCCAGCTCAGGTGTCACTGTCGTCATTTGACCTCGGTTCAAAATTACGAGGTCTGTCCCAAAATAACCCCGACGTTGCTTTAAAAGGGGATGTTAATAGATCTATAATTATTAGAAAATATTGATGACATTTTTGAACCATAAATATTTTTTACTATTTTTGTCTGCTTGAATTGAAAAGGAGAATTGTACGTAACTACTCCACTGCTTTTCTTATGAGACTTTACATTGTATCACAAGTAAGAATGCAGTTATTGGGACAGTATATTTTGTAACTTGTTTTTGAAAAGGGGAAATTCAATTAATCAATCTTTTGAAAATAAACAGGGAATGAAAAGGTACTTTTGAAAAAGTTGGATAAAATAACAAACTTTTAGAATTGAGGAACTAATTCTTATTTGTTTCCTTCAGCAGTTTTTCGATGGCCATTTGTTTTGCGGTTTTAACTACAGAACATTCTCGAGTATCTGGCCTAATGTGGCGAAAGAGCAAACCGAATGACAAAAAAATCGGATAGACCGGAACTCTGTAAATTCATTTTTTCCCCACATATAACAAGAGAAGTCAAAGTTTTTATAACAAAACTCACTGCTATAATACATGTTTTTTCACTTCTTATTGAGTACTAAGCCATCCAATTATCACAAACCATGTTGAATTTGAATTTACGAATACTGATATTCTGTAAAGTTATTATCAGGAACCGCAGCAACATTTGAGGTCAAGTAAACACTGACAAAGCAATGAAAAATGAGCAGAAAGACGCTTTTTTCCTGTCGTAACTTACACTTTGCGTACGACATGTAGGACGATCGCGGTAGATGTCCGCTTCCAGTGCCTTGGCAATGTTACCAATGCAATCAATGTCTTCCCTTCCTCATTTAATTACAATAAAAGAAAATTAGGCTTATTAGTACTGAAACCTAATAGTCACGAACCGGTACTCGAGATGTACTGTACAATGATTTGCTAATTGAAGGACATAAATAATTTTTCCTTAAATAATTTCGACTTTAATAATTAGATATTTTACCAAATTTACTGCCTATATACTTTTGCTATCCTGTCATTTCTTATCTGTTTAAGCCTTCATATTGAGCATCACTGACATACCGAATACAATATCCAAGGGTCAGTTTTATGTAAGATCAATCATCACTAATAGGAAAATATAGCAAACGTATCTTCGCAAAATGGGCTGACGGAAATTTTTCTAAAGCGATCTTAAATAATTGATGGCTCCAAGATAGAAAACTTGATTGCAAGCATCATTTAGATTTTGATTAGAGAACAGAAGCAGGAAGTGCCATACATGTAACGGTTGAATACGAAAATACAAAATATGGCAGCTTATTTTCGAATGGAAGTAACTCGAACATTTCTTCCTTCAAAGAATAATTTTCAAACTAAATTTGTTATTATTACAAAGAAATATGTGCATTTGATGTGCACAAAAATAAAAATGAATGGTACAACGTTAGAAATTGTTTTTTTTTATTTATTGCTTTCATTTATTTACCCTCATTACTGGGCGTTTCGTTCCTTCTTATTATTTACAAAAAATGTTACTCTTTAAATGTCGTTGGGGTGACGATTCTAAAAGGTTTTCTTATCTATATAAGGGATGGATATTAAATCGATCGCAACCTATGGACGACTGTGACATTTTTGGGTGACCGTCTTTACTAAGACCTAAGACGAGCATACTAAAAAGAAATATTTTTTTGGAACATTGTATTCTATTTATCTCTTAAGTAAAACGAAGTTTTTCTCCTTCAAAATGACAATGTTAAAAGCGCGTTGGTCAGAACTTAAGAATAGCTTTTAAAATCTAATGGATGTATCCTAATTTTTTTTTTAAATGTGCATATCATTTACCATTGTTCTTTGATTCTACCTCACCTGAGTGATTCTGCATTTTCAACGATGATTATAAAATAACATATCATTCCTGTCTCACAGACGACCACTTAGAATCTAGTGCAAAATTTGTAGGCAGTAATAACATACCGAGATATTGGCATGCTGTATGTAGCCGCAGTCTTTTACTTACTGTAACTACGAGAACTAACTTTAGATGAAAGTGATTTATTTTTTAATATATTTTGATTTTTAATACTAAATGCGTCATTTGATATTATGTTTATGACAGTTATTTTTATATTATACAGATAAGTACATATTTTGTATTTATTATTAAATTATAACAAATGCTGTAGATCTACACTACTGGGTGGAAAGCAACACCTTGAAAAAATTTGAAGCAGCTCGTACCCTGAAAAAGTCTGTCCTCCCTTACGAATCGATATTTTAAGCTTCTATATTTAATTTATTATTATTTAATTTTTTCTCCTTTAATACTTTATTTCGTAAATACTTCTGTATGTTCTAAAGATTTTTAAAGTTCAAAACGTTGCCATGTGTTTCTTACGCCGATGCAAAAATTTGCTTTTAGATTTTAACATTCCAAACTTTTGATGACAGTTATATTTTCGTTATCGTCTAAGAGAAGGTTAAGCCAAGGAATTAAGCCACCATTATTAAAAAACCGTTAAGTTAAAAGCTAAAAACTAAAGCTTTTCGCTCTTTTTTTTCCAGCTATTATTCTAAAAATAAAAACAAATTAGTTATATTTATTTTTCTTTCCTGTTATGGTATAATTAATTATAAGTCATAATTAGTATAAACTAAAGTCCAGTTATCTGTATTTCTATTCTACCGTATTTCTTCTAAAATGCAATTTCGTTTAGATATTAATTAAGATAATTCTAACTCACTAATCGCCATGTGTTGAAGCTATGTGAATCACACCTGCTTGTATGTGTAATGAGTTAGATCTTTTCCCTGGCCTAGCAGGTGTAAACAATATTTCGTGTTGTGGCAATTAAAATGTTTAAGCTGCATTTTTAGGGAATATATATTTTTCCATGAATAAAAAGATGAATTCTAAAAGCCCCGTTTTTCAAGTCCTTCACGTTTTTTTAAAGGATAAGTATAGTTGAAAATATAATTCTTATAAAATTTGTAATCTTATAATAATTGAAGCACATGCAAAAGCAACAAAAATGCTATCATTTTATGCCTATTTATTTAATCTGCGCATCACTTAAGTAGGTATAAATAATCTTAGCATTTGTGAAAATTTGTGTTGAACATTCATGTTAAATGCAAATTTCATCTTTTTGTAATTGAATTGTTCGAGTGTGCCCT
>JAPMOQ010009429.1:502552-513749 GCA_026543055.1 Argiope trifasciata
GATCTCTTACATATTGAAAGAATTCTGAATTATCTCTCCAGCCCATGAGACTGCTACTTTTTCTTCAATTTCACATGGATAATCTACATGGCCCAGGTAGGGTAGGAAAACTCCGAACAAGGCGCAGGATACAACCGTAACGGAGGAGGTGGAGAGAAATTGTGATTGGCAATCGATAGTCACGTGTCAACAACGTCCTCCTTCCTGTTTTCTTGCAGTTTGGAAATAGCCGCGCCCAACTGCATGGTAGTGAGAGTCATAAATGTGCGCTCACAGAACAGCGCATGGTAGGAAACTCCTGCGGATGGGAACGTTTCAAAATTGCTTAAATTTCACATCCATAAAATGATTCAGTTTTGAAAAAAAAAAAAAAAAAAAAAAAAAAAAAACACAGAAAATACTTGATTCCTCGCTTCATTCCTATACAGTAGAGTCCCTTTTTTTTGATATTGAACAAATCATGAACTTTTCATTTTTAGTTATCTTCCGACAAACAAACTAAGCTTACAAGAACAAATAATTTAGAAGCATTAAGAATATCCAAAACAATTTTGACGTGGCTTAAAAAACGGAAACATAATAAAATAACATCTGAAAGATTGTTAAAATAAATATTCTTCCTGATAAAAATTCATTGTGCACTGAAAAAATGCTGAAAAATTCCATCTAAGTACTGGAATAATAACTTCCTCAACATAAAAATAATTTGAATGAGACTATGTTATAAAATATGTGATGGACTTGATTTGTAATAAATACATTAATATGGAATCAGTATTAACTTTTTTGGAATTATTCATAAATTCATGTTGAGATTTTATGTCCTTTTAGGTCAGAACTCTTAATAATTTTAACTGGTTATCAGCATTCATTAATCTGATTATAACTTTTTTTTCTTTGGAAAAAGCAAGAAGGTTCTAAGGAAACAAGAATAATATTTCTGAATCAATGAAGCTAAAATAGGTTAAGTGCTTGAATTACTTTTAAATTGAAAAATCAACTCTTAATTTTTCTTTTATCTATGGTTAGAATTAAATTTCAACTTTCAAATGGTCATAAACGGGAAACTACAGGACCAAATGTTATCAAACTTGGTAATAGTTTAATGGAGATCATATGAATTTCTTTTCTGCAAAAAAAAAAAAAAAAAAAAAAAAAATCTGAAACTTATTGCTAGGGGTGAAATGGCGCTGTATCAATGAATTCGGCAAAAGAGGACATGAAGACACCAGTTTAAAATGTGTTTAATCGTTTCTGAAACGTGTTACAAAGCATGTTAAATGCATATTATTTCAAAAGCACTATTTTTGATGATAATCTAAAAGAAATTGGCAGAACTGAACGATGCAATACGCTAACAAGTACGTAACATTCCTTTTGATATGCGAAAAGTTACTGTTGAGAATGCAGGAAGGCGATTAAACTTGCTTTCAGAAAATTATGGAAACCACATCAAACATGCTAGGCAACACGTTACAGAAACGATTAAAAACATTTTTAATCAATGCCTTTACGGACTATTTTTTAAACAATATTGCATACAAAGCCATTTCCCCTTTGATTTTTTCTTCCGAAAAGAAATTTCCATATCCTCCTTTAAGTTGTTACCAAGTTTTATAACATTTGGTCCAGTAGTTTTCCTTTATGACCATTTCAAAGTGGAATTTCACTTACAATCACCCTGTATTTTTAAGAATGATTTGTTTAAAGTAAGGTTTCTATTCGCGATTTCTATCTTGAAGAAAACTTTACACTTAATCCGGTAAATTGAATAGAAGGGCCATGATAGGAACATAAATAAGAAAATGAAGCTGTATTTCTTGATTAACAATTAATTTTGAATTTTGAATAATTTGGTTTGTTCGTGCTTGCAAATATAATAGAAGAAGAAGACGCTATGGAAGTTTTAGCATCCATAGTTCCCCTTTTACAGTCTCGGTTTGAAAGTTTTAAGATTTGTCACTATAAAATCTTTCTTTGCTCAAAATTTTCGAAATTTGCATTCATTTTTTTCCTTTCTAGTTTATACATTCAAATATCAGAAAATGTTTTTTTTTATGAATACTAAACTCAAAATTATTGTATATATCGGATTTACACGTTAAAAAGCTGTCAAATAGTAAAAAATTAATTTGGAAAACTATTTTCTAATTCTCAAGCAATATATATATATATATATATATATATAGAGAGAGAGAGAGAGAGAGAGAGATTTGCGTTTTTCTTTTTACTTAATTTTTCTCATTTTATTTATTTCTGTGACCGTTTTTTATTTTATTTTATTATTTAATTTTTGTTTAGAATAGAGAGCTCATATGTCACTGATTCCAGGTATTTCAATTAATATTTTGAAATTTTTAGGCTAAGAAACAAGAGTGAAATACTGAAAAATATGTGAAAAGATTATTATTTTCTAGCCTTAGTATTTAAACTATTAATAATAAAATGCTAATAAATAAGAAAATACTTGGAGAATATGGAATATTACTAGTAAAATGAGTACTGCATTGCAATATATGTTATGGAAATTATGATTCTAAAATCCATGTGATTGTGAAATATATTTGTTGGGAGATTGCAATCCTATAGTGAAAATGTATAATAAGCTATATACAAAGAAGGAAGAATAGATATTCATTGTAGATCAAATGCTTGAAGGAAAATGTAACGTCTATAATAAACTTACTGTCAAGTTAAAAAATTATTATACAGTTGTTATCCATGACAATATGTTGGACCTCTAGAAAACATGCAATTTACCGTTACAGTAACCTTTTGCTTGTTAATGATAATGCAGTTAAACTCCATATATCAGGATAAAACAGCTGATGTAAAAGGTGTTTGATAAAAAATTAGTTTTCAAAAATCTTCAAAGGGATTCCCAGATTCAGCCATAAAAGCAAATAAAATATCACTTCGCAAAAATATTTAAAAAAAAAAAACTACACGTTCTTACAGAATAAAAATTTAAAAAAATTCCCACACAACTCTGGCGATCATTTATAATATGGGAAAATCCAAAATATTTGCTTTTGGAGGCCGCTAGAATGTACCAAAAACTATTTTTCTAGGAATAATTTTATTAAAGCTGTCATTCGTTCCTGTTATTGTCTCCTACATTGTGAATAGGAGTTTAAATTTCTAGCGCTAACTACTCAAATAAAAGGTAAATGAAATACTAGCAGGAAATTTTTAATTTCTGGAAAACAGTATGAACTGACTTCAGTTCAATTAGTTTTTAAAAGGACTCAGTACTTGAATTTATATTCCTTAACAAATGGAAGAATAAATTTATCACATTTAAGTTATGAAAAAAGAATCATCTGAAAATCATCTTTAATAATGATAAATTGTGGGAAAAAGAAAACTGTGACTTTTCTAACATTTGACTTTTAGTGAAAATATTTTGATTTCACTGGGCGAAAAAGGAAACATCTCGTACCAAACAAAAGTCAATTCCCATGCGCAAGAAGGAAGTTGATTTGTGAGCTTTTTGATGGATTTAGAAAACATTTTTTAAAAACATCAGCATAGATATAAAAGAATGGGGAACTTCATTCATGAAATTCTAGAAAATCAAAGTTTAAAGATGAGAATTTTAAACCAATTCCTTACTAAGACGAATTTAAAAATCTAAGCGTTTATATTCAGTACACCGTGGTGAGATACAACTTTCTGAAATCATTTGCACCTTAAAATCTTGGTACATTGTAATTAAAAACTGTGTATGGGCATTAAAACTGTAGTCTTATCAGAACTATGAAGTTACAAAAACACAATGATGGTAGAATTTGAAATTCCGGCTCTCGATTCCATCGGCGTTCTGTAGTGCGTTTCGTGCACGTTAAATCAGAAGTTGAGGGCTTTTGAGTTGTTAGTTCCTGGTAGGAAATACCAATTTTTGCATTGGACAACGGAACAAAACGACGAACATAAGAAAGCAACGAAATCACTGATTGTTGCTATGATAAGGATTTGTCAATTAATGTTATTGTTCAAATTCTATGCATTTACTATGAATACTGTTCTTACCATACTTTTTGTACCATAATTTAAAATAAATGTTTGTAGACTGTCCGTAAAAGAGTGACTGCAATCGTTTTTTCTGGTAATTCCACCTAATGGCCGGACAATGACGAAAACTTTTTATTCCTCCCCATTTAGTTTAATCCTTCAGTGGGTAATAAAAGAAAAAAATTAATAGATATTTAGTCGTAAAAGTTTTTTTTGAAGCACATTGTGTATTTAAATTCTCCTTTCTTCAGCCAAAAAAAATTTCTTTTGTGGCTGAAAAATATAAATGCATGTAACAAGTTTATTGTATATTGAATGTGTGTAACATTCTTATTAGGTGAGCTTCAAATCAAATGGTTTTATTGTAAAAGATTCTTCCATGAAAAATTCAATGAAATGTTACTTGAAGAAATTTATGCCTCGTGCACTTTACTGTGCATTTGCTATATGTGATAAGATTTTCTAAATATATATCATGTTATTGAGCTAACGCCTATTAACTACTTCAAATAAATATTTAAAAAAAAATTTAGAATGTTTAAGAATGTTTGGACAATGCAAGGAGAATAAAAACAGCTCTAAGAAATTGGATAAAGTGAGAAATTCAAAGTCTCAAAAGGTATAACTCATTTTGGTCTGTCATTAGTTGCATTCATTAACTTCACGCATTAATTTTCTTAGATATCTAATTAGCTCACTAATTCTGTTTTGGGATAATGTTATCGTTTTGATTTAAGTGAAGGTGACAGAAGATACGTGGAAAGTTAATGGATTCTACACGATTTCTGTTTCACGTAACAGTTACCTAGTAAGTTTTTAAATATAAAAATTTTATGCATATGTCTAAACGGTAAAAATATATAAAATTTTTAAAATATTTAAATTTTTTAAGAAAAATGTCCTGTACAATTAATTAAACGTGTAGGGAAAAAAATGCGATGACGTTAATATACATTTTATCATAAACGGGATAGTGGACTCTATAAGGCATTTTAGCAAATTCTTCACTTAGAATAACGAAATGTTTTGCATATGCATTAAAATATAAATATGTCAAATTTCTTTTTTTAAAGCGTATTAAAATGGAATATTTAAAAAAAATAAAGATATATATATATATTTTTAATTTTCAATATATTCCAGGCGATCCCATTTTTAATTTTTTCCTTTTATCTTTTCTTTTTACACATTATAAACTTATTTTGAATAAAACTATGTATAATTTTTTAATTCCAATCAAATGCTAATTTTTTTGAAAAACTGTTATGCCCACTTACTGAATTTTCATAAGAATTTTATGTATTTCGAAACTAAACTGAACTTTTAAGTATCTAAAAAAAACTCGAAATATAAAATGAATACCCTATTTTCTTTTAATGTTTAATCGAAATTTTTATAAACAATTCCATTTAATTTCTTCGAAAATTAAGACACTTGGAACATTTCAAAGATATTTGCATCTAATGGCACTATCATTTTGAGGAGAGTCATTAAAATATCCTTTTTGTTTTCTCTATATCTTTGAAATATTCATTTTATTGAACAATATATCTTATAACACTATTTTAGTTGAATATAAACATATGTTTTGGAGTGGAAACGATGAAAATAAAATTGTAAATTTTCGACCAAATTTACTCATTTCAAAGTTCACTGTCCCCTTAAAGAAATTGATTTATCCTTAATTCTGTTTTTCCTTTTCTATTAATATGTATGCAAGGATTAATTTTCAGCCATCTCATCTTTAACATAAAATAAATAATAATTTTAAAGCGTCCAATTGTATTTATTAATGATATCCTTCCCCATAGTACTGTTCTCCAAAGGCACTGGAACATTCCTTTCAACTTTTGATTTCTTTAATGAAAAGAATCAATAAATCAATCACCGAAAAACATGAACTACGACAGGAGATTTTAAGACGTTGTCATGGCGAATTCCATCAGGAAGTGGTAATGAAGAAAAAGAGTATCCGATTATTCGGAGACTCCTCTCTAATCCTCTTCCCTTCCACCTCCTCCAATGGATTAGAGGAGCTTTGAACTAGAAAGAAGTAAAAAAAAAGGATTTGTAAAACTTCTAAAATATAATTAACATGAAGAAAACTTCAGAAAAATCTCTCAAGACCAATGATTATAAGGTTGCAACTGTTCAAAGCAGTTTATTATAAATCGCGATTGAAAATTTCTGTTACATGAGCCGAGAATGTGAGAGACCGATTGAAATAGCAAATTTTTTTTAGTTGTAATCTCTCGTTACTAAAACGAATTTTTTATTCCCTTGCTATGTAGCTTAAAACAAGTCTTATTATTATCAATATAGCTTATATATTAGCAGCGGTTAAATTTAATTGCGTTGATTTAAAAATATTCCAATAGCACCTATGTTTTATTTACGACAAAGAAACTATTTTTCATATTCAGTTTATATCCATACACATATTAAATTTACCATCCAAAAGAATTTATGAAATTTCACATCTAGAAATTTTTTAATATGCAGAATTATTTTAAGGGGATTATGGACTCTATTAGGCATTTTATGCGAATTAACATGAAGAAAACTTGAAGAACATGAAGAAGACTCTATTAGGCATTTTATGCGAATTATTCCCATAGAATGAATGATTTTTTTAGAATGAAATTTTATGAATATGTATTAAAATGAATGAAACGTTTAGCAATTTTTTAAATAAAAAGCTTATGAAATTTTCATGGATATACGTTAAAATATAAATACATCAGTTTCTGAAAAAAATTAACGAAAGATTTTTAAAAAGTTTAAAGATACAAATAAAAAATACTTTTTAAAAATTAAAAGATATTTTTATAATTTCAAAATATTCTCGGTGACTCAATTTTTAATTTTTCTCTGTTATTTTTTTCCTTACTACCCAACATAAATATACTTAAAATAAAACTGTATATGATTTTGTTATTCCAGTTGAATGCTAATTTTTTAGAAATATTTTTTACCTGCATTTAATGAATTTTCATTAGAATTTTATGTTTTTCAGAATTAAAATTGACTTTTGACTATGGAGAACATCTCAATGTATAAAATGCATACCTAATTTTCTATTAATGTTTAATAGCAATCTTTATTATCAATTTTATTTCATTTCATCAGAAATTAAGGCATCTAAACATCTCAAAGATATTTAAATCTAATTACATTATCATTTTGAGGGAAGTAATTAAAATGCGCCCTTTTTCTCTAGGCCTATGAAATAGTAATTTTATTGAACAAGATATTTTATAACATTATTTTATTGAATGTAAACCTATATTCTGGTGAGGAAACGATAAAAATACATTTTTTTGTTTCTCTTCCTTTTTGCTTATTTTAAATTCCAATGTCCCCTTAAAGAGGGAAAAAATGAGGTTGCCATTGAAAAAGATGGAGAAACAATGAATTTAGTCAGGAAAATGTGATTCACATATATTTAAAGAGAGTTAATATAAAATATGTTATATATTTTTATGTTTAATTTTTATATATTACAAATTATATAAAATATACAAATTTATACGATTTTTTAAAATTTATACGTACCATATACAACAAAAGATTAATACATGAAAATTTTATTTTTCCCAACAAGGTTATTTTATTTTAGTTAATGATAGTGTGAAATTTATTGACATTTACATCTGTTTTTCTGAGCAATTCAATTTTCTGAGCTCAAATTCTTAGATCTGAAACATATTTCTTCAAACATAGAACAGATATGTATTAGTTTCCATTAGCTGGACGTCTTTTTGTTTCGAGGTTTATTCTGAAACCTAATCATATCTTTCTGTTTTCGACAAACAGGCTCTTTAGGATTATTGAAAACTATAAATTTCCAAATACACATCTTATGTAATTTGATATTTAAGACTTTTTCAGCAGCATATTGTTAAGATTCAAATTTCGATAATCATGTAAAAATGTTCTTCTATGAAAGTCAT
Organism: Argiope trifasciata; assembly: GCA_026543055.1. Taxonomy (NCBI): domain Eukaryota; kingdom Metazoa; phylum Arthropoda; class Arachnida; order Araneae; family Araneidae; genus Argiope; species Argiope trifasciata. The sequence goes on from JAPMOQ010009429.1 coordinate 510,520, forward strand.
ACACAGATTTGTTCCTTGAATTCTGGCTTTCCCTGCTTTCTTGTCATCTGCTCAGAAATTTGAACTTAAATTTGAAGCTGAGGTGATTAAGAATCATTGTTCTATTTAGATTTCAATTTTTCTTTGAAAGAGATTTAAATAATCGTAAATAATATTTATTTATTTATTTTGTTTTAATCAATAAATATGCTTCTAAAAATTATGAATGTTTCATTTTATACAATGTATAAGTTCTAAGAACCATATACAATATAAAATTTTTTTTTGATATTCTTAATTTTTGAATGTTTAAAAAAAAGGTTTTAATTTTCTACGACAAAATCTCACCGAGATATGAGTAATATTTTATTTTAAGACTATTGACAATTTGTTATTTTAGGCCCATCAGATTTGGAGAAACTCTGGGCGCTTTTAGGTATATCTTGAAAACGGTCAATGGAGTGACCTAAAATCGCGTATTCTTTATGAAACAATGATACTCAGAGTTTGATAATTGAAATTAGTTTTTATTGCAAAAGAGTGAAATATTTTTTTTTTTAGTCTCAAGAATAGTTTTTTTAAATGTGACTCAAATAATTGAAAATCTATATAAAAACAAATGAATTTCGGTAATTCGCCAGATATTTATCAACTCAAACTACATAAAAAATAATTATTTTCTACATTTTAGATAATTTTCTAGCTAGAAATCTATACTCATTACAAAAATTTTAGAAATTAGCTATTCAAGCGTTGATTAACATAAATATCTTGTATATAGTAAAACCATGTTTGCCCTAAATAATATTGAAATACTGAATTGTAAAGCAAATATGTTAAAAGTCACATAAACCTTTTCTTCTTGCATTCATTTTTCTAGAGTATATTCTTTCATGTTCCTATTATTTCGTACAGGTACGAGTTAAAAATTTAAGTTTTCTAAGTTTATTAAGCCTTTGGAACTAATCTTTTCATTTGGCCTTTTGCGGATATGATCACAAAACAACAAAAAAATTTTATGCTGTTTTGAACGGTACCAGTTTAATTGCTGCCCTGTTGTTTGTCTAATTTTAGTTTTTTTTTTTTAATTTAAAAGTTATTTTACAGTTGTTGCTACAAATATTTCACCTAATTTTTTTTTGTTTAGTGATGAAGACGAAGGTTTGAAGATATGTTTTATTTTCCCATGGTGAGTAAGTTTCTATTTTATGTGTGCCTTTAAAATTCTTTTGATATTTCCTGATGCTTACAGTTAAATTTAACTTTAAAAGTAAGCAATTTTGATAAATGCTTACAATGCGAGCATTTTTCGCAAGAAATTTTTTTTATTAATTGGAATTTAGTTATTTACATTTCAAATAAATGCTCGAATTTCAAGTAAGATTATACAAAATTAAATAGATGCATAGCGGAGTAAACAGAACGATGTCAGAATTCTAAAATAGAACAGTAAGGGGGAATGCAAATTAAAAGTCTGATTAAGAATTACAGCATTATAATAAAAGTAAGTTTTATATCGCAAAAATTAAAATTGCTTTTGCACACACGTTTTCAATAGAAGAGAAACATTACAGTTGCAAATTTGATGGAACAATAAAATTGAATGGAATTATTGTTAAAATAAAGTATTGTTAAAATGTATGCATAAAATATTTAAAAAAAAATTGCTAGAAATAAGAACAATAATGTTGTTAAAGTTTGATGTTACAGATTTTAGCATCAATCATGCTTAATGGTTAAGCATGTAACAATTTTTATAAAGTCGTTTGCACCCCATTAGTTATTCAAGTGCACAGTGAAAAGATATTTTCAGTACTGGAGAAGATTAAGAACAGATTAAGCAATTTTCTTTCTGAAGAAAATGTAGATTCCTATATAGTATTTTTAATCAAAAGACAATTATTAAATAATTTGGATGCAGAAATAATTATTCATAGATTTACACGATCATCTAGAGAAGTAAAATGTTTATTGCCTTGACCTTGAAATAGTTAACCGCATGTAATATACTATTTTTGTACTTTTGACAGTTAATTTTCGACAATAAGAAACTTGCTTTAAAACTATTTAAATCAGCAGAGTGTTTGAGTTTTTTTTTAAATTTGAATTTTAAAAAACCTGAAAATAACAACATAATTCTGAATTATCAGTTCATTATACACCTATCAAAATATAATTTAAAATTCAATATTAATTCCCATTCAGGAATGATATTCCCTATTTTCTTAAATATGTATAATATTTGAACGCCGTATATATTTATACGTTTCAATTATCCTCTCAAACAACATAAACATAATTCTGCACATCTTTTAACGCTTTTCTTCAACTGTACATCATTATCTCTAATGGATTGAAAAATAGCTGTTGGGTAACTATTATACTAGAGAGTATAATTGTGTCAATTTATGTGACGTAAAATTCATGTGTCATGTACTTATGCGCATGGCATTTAAACCTTCATCCGCAAAGCTTTAGTAGATAAGTCTGTAATTAACTTCTCCGCTAAGTATTAAGCGGAATTTTTGTTTACATTTGAAGTTATAACTTTCAATCATTTTCTTTCCTCTTATTGTATATTAAAATATGAAATAATGGTGTGATTCTAGAAACTGTGATGAGTGATTGCTGTATAAAATGCTTTTTTAGTTTCCTTTCAACAATCTTGAGTTGCGTTGTTAGCATTGGAACAATAGGTTGTAAATCTGCTTTGAAGTCGGTGATATGCTACGATCATTTTGAAGAATTTATTAAATGTGTGCCCATTTACTAACGATATGAAACAAAAAAATCCAGTAATTTTTATACGGCGACAGCATATCTGACAAGCAACTTTTTATTAAAAGCAATCCGATGAATGTATTATAACCGAATAATACTGTGATGAGATAAAGGTTTCCTAACTGAACAAGAAATACATAAAACATGATGTATATGATTTTTAGTTGATGGCATTAAAATGAAATGCATCATGAAATTTTACTTTTTTATTAAGAATCTTAAATATTTATTATCTTTTAGTAATTCATATTATTCAGTTATTGCAGTGTAATGATGTTTAATAACAAAAGAGCAATCTGTTTATTCTCATTAGTCTTTTTTTCTGATAATTATCATTTTTGTTTCTTGTATTTAAACTGAAATTGATTGTTGTAATATCCCGCTATATCATTGTGGACCTTAGTAATTTCTGTTTTAAGAAATACTGATATTTTCATTGAAAATCAATTTCCATATCAGCATTTATTATA
>JAPMOQ010009429.1:514149-539158 GCA_026543055.1 Argiope trifasciata
ATATTTATCATGACCTTACTCGTGTTTTTTAAATTTACTGTATTGCATGTTTTTGTTTTATTTTATGACATTCATTCAGTGTATTTTTATCATTTTAAAACGCATTTCAGAAACGTTCTGCTTTAAAAGTATATTGCTCAACATTATGTTTTTATTGGTGATAAAAACTGTTTATATCTAGAATCTTTCTGTTGAATAAAATTGATTTCATCATTTACTTTGACATTCTTGTCGTGCTTTGTTTATATTATTTCTTATTGTCTAGAATAATAAATAATTTTTGAGTCATTTTAAATAGGTGATTGATAACATTGAAAAAACCATTCGATCATATTTTTTAGAATAATCTTTCACATATATTTTATTTATATTTTTTGTAATGTGTAAATAAAAATTATGATGTAAATATTAATTATTTTGCTTGCTTGTTTTTTAATGATTTCTTCAAATTAAAATGAATTAACTGATTCATAAGTTGCATAGATTTAAAAAATGGTATCTATATCTTTTATATTGCATAATTATTATGATGTGTAAATACTAATTACTTCGCTTGCTTGTTTGTTAATGATTCCAACAAACTAAAATGAAAGAACTCACTCTTAAGTTGCATAGATTTAAAAAATGGTATTTATATATATTTTGTATTGTATAATTCGAAATTGTTATCATAATTTGTTCAATATATCTTTCCTCCGAGCAAATTGAAACTTCAAAGTCTCAATATTAATAAAATTATTTACATAAGAAAAAATGTAATAATTTAATTAGTAGGTTTTAAAATGTTAACTCATTTAAAAGTAATAATTATTTAAAAGAAACTATATTCATAAAATTGAGCATTCAATCACATTTAAATAATATATACAAAAAAAACATATGCAATTTTTCAAAAACACCACCATAGCCATTTGTCAAAATGTATCCTTTGAACAAAAAAAAAAGACATGGAAAAGGAAGGAATAAAATGGTATCAAACTAATTACAAAGCAATATTAATTAATTATGCAAAATAATAATTACATTGAAAATACTAATTAAAATTTGGTACAAGAAGTAAAATTACATTACTACGAAAATTGGAGAAAATTATTCAAAATATGAATTTCTTTTTTTTTAAATATCAAAGGATTTATATAATCATTCGGTTAGCATAATATTTAACTTCGGTGTTAATGTATCGGATCAACGTTATTGGCAGACTTCCTGACATGCACAGAACGCTTGAAAATTTGACAAAAATGGTTTGTTTGGTACATGACACGTGACTATGAATTGACACCATATATCATGAAAAATGATTTAAATCTTATATCAGCGGCACAAAAAATAGAACTTATTAACAGTATTTTTCTTAAGGATATATTTTGTATGCTAAAGATTCATTTAAGAAATCTCATTAGTATAAAAAATAGTGTTATTATATCAAGTAATATTATTCTAGTGATAGTAAAAAACACGCAAAGGATGATGGAAAATGCGAGGCAGAAAAAATAAATGCATTCAATAAATATGGAATGATTGCGGAACAAAATTAAATATGTTTACAGTACAATGTTGAAAATTTTCCCTCCATTTATTTCTGGAGCTCCCAAATCTTTTTCCAATATCAAAAGTCTAAATGATTCTTTAATAAAATGCTGCAATCAATGAATTTTGCTGAATAATTCGTCTAAATCAGAAAGGGCTTTTTAAAATATTAATATGGCCACTTTCTTCCTTCAGATTCTTCAATAGCAATAAAGAATAAAATTGTGATAGAAATCCTTAAAAAATTTACTTAATAACTGTTTTAAACTGAGCATGTTTTAACTTACAGTTGCTTAATGTTTTATTTTCTAATGCTCTTCTTTCGTTTTGCTACTGAAACAAGCCTTTCTTGCTAACTATATTGATTTCCAGTCGAAATAAGGTTGGGCCTCGACCTAAATAAGCAAAAACAAGCATATGATTCAGTCTACTTTCAGCAATTCCATCTGAAATATGTATTTTTATAGAGGACTTCTCATTTTTTAAGCGAAATTGGCTGACAGACTGTAGTCCGAAAGCGTTCGTGCTTCACAATGAATTAGGCAATTGCTACTCACCACGCATGTTCAATGATGGACTGATGACAATAGCAGGGATGAAAGACAGCTGTTTCCTCGGTCTCGAATTTGTCATAGCCCCTGAATGAAGGGCTTTCCCCATTCCCTTGAGAGCTGGGGGTCTTCTCCATTTTAAATGTTACAGCTCACAGATACAAATATCATTTCAGCAGCTTCTCTTTGGTATTGCAGTGTTTGATTTCGTTTAAACTTAGCAAGCTGAAAGACCTAAAAAATCTAAACAAATGAGATCTACATAAAATTTGGCAGGAACGGCTTTTAATTTTACATGGCATAGGATTAATTTTAGAAGTATGATATAATAAATAACAACCACATTGTGATTTTTTCTTCCTGGCAGTTTTCTCTATTCTGCTGTAATAAATATACAAAATATTGTTCGTGGCAGCAAAGATAAAAAGAACATTATATTAAAATTTTTATGAGTTTATAAATCAACTGGAAAATAATGGTGAAAATCCCAATGTTTTATTTTAGTTAAGTTGTATTAATACTCCAATTTTAGCCAATGTAGAGTAACATTATATCTAACATTATTAACTATGTTTTTGTTAATGTTACTATATCTAATTATAGTAACATTAACTATGTTTGTGATCAATTATTTGTTCTATGTCTCATGTTGTTATTAATTGTGTTGGCTAGTTATGTCACAAAATAAGTAGAAATTTTATGAAATAAGGAAATTAATCAGATGAAGTATATAATTACTAAATAATTCCGCATATTAATTAGATACTTTACAAGATAAATAATGATATTCTATTATTATTAAATAATAGATAGTCTGAATGTAAAATAAAAACAGAATGCGTTTTATGGATTAAGCAAAAACTGCTCTTTTTTATACAACGCTTATTTAGTAATGTTTGGAACATTTATTTCCTTAAGACTTTTTTGCACACATTTTGAAATAATTGTTTATAGCAACTTATTACTTTGATTATTGTGTACTTAAAAGTAAGCGAGTTTATTTAACGAACAGTAAAAAATTATCTAGTTCTTAAATGCATGAAAGGAACAAAATAATGAATTAAGCTTCAAATATATATTCTTTATGTTTAATCTATTATATCATAGATCCAAGCATTTTATTATACAGCACATTCTAAGCTTTAAGAGTATCTTATGAAATTATATATTAAGTAAATGGGATTAATTCGGTGATTATGTATAGTTACTGTTGATTATAAATAGTTACCGGTAATTATATATAATCACAATTTTTTTATATTTATCATGACATATTTATTTTTAAAAAAAGCGAAGAACACTTGTGTTCAAATTATCTTAAAACCTGAAAACTTATTTCAAATTTATTACTTGAATCAATTACAAGACTTAAAATTTTTAATAAAATAAAAAATAAGCATTAAAACTACATTAAATTTTGCAAAGTATAGATATTAAATATACAGAGCTTTAAGAATCATGTGAAATTTTCAATTATACGGATGTTTTTACGTTTGAATTATGGGATTTGGAATGACTGAAAATGTATCGTGAAAGTGTAGTTACTAAGGATTTTTTTCATGATTTTAACCTTGGTTTAGCTCTTGCACAAAGAAATCCAAACATCGAAAGGAATTCCGCGTGTTTCAGAACTGTTCTGTTCTTATTTTTGAGGTAAATTGAAGCAAGAATGCTTCATTCATGGTACTCAACGTGTAGGAAAGATATTTACGTTTGACCTTGAACAAGAGAAAAATGCTTCCCATAAATAATACGAAATGTGAAAAGAATATGCATCGCATGAAGGCAATGAAAGAGTACTTCCAATTATAAAGGCGAGAAAATTATGAATTGTTCTTTCACTGGCTGTAAAAGGGAAAAAATGTGCACTGAATCGTATAATTTTTAGAATTCCAGAAATCATGGAAATGAATAGAGGAGATTAGTTAAAAATGAATAAAATTCTTCAACAGCTGGAGAGAGACCGCGGTGGCCTGGTGGTAAAGTCTCTATCTCCTAGTCCTAGTGTTCGAAACTCGATTCCACATAAGAACCGTCTTGTAAGAGGGTTGTTCCATGTTAAATCCGTCAGTCCAAGAGTCCTCCCACTGTTGTGGTGTAGAGAGGAGGGTGCCAGCTCATATGTCGTACTCGTTATCTGACGGCTGTTTAAAATTACGAGGTCCATCCCAAAATAGCCCTAGTGTTGTTTTACAACAGAACTTTAATATAACTAAACTAAACTATACAATACCTGGAGAAATATGTAAGTTTATATACAAAGTGAAGAAATGAAATTTTAAATGGGAAAAGCTTTTTTTCTCTGAATGTGTGATGAATAGCTGCTTTCCATTTCTAGCAGAGATACTAATAAATCGATAATGATGATCAATTGAATTTTCCTTGAAGAGGAAGATTTCACATTAAAAATGGGGGTACTTCTGTTGATTCCCACTCATATAACCTCTAAGAGGTACAAAAGTTTAACTTTAGAACTAAATAACTAGCTGATTGAGAGATGCGTCTGTCGAAAACTCAGAAATGACCGTCAACAAGGATATATATTCATTTTTAGTAAAGAGGGAGGATTTGTGCAGAAAGATTAATGGAACATCAAACCATTAACAGAAAAATAGATGGTTTGAGAAGAATTCATCTGTTCAAATATTAGTTCAGTTAAAATTAATGATAAAAAAGGAACAGAAGATTACAATTTTAATGGGAAAATTTTTCATCGAATTACATACTGCAGGAAATTTTTAATATATATTTATTCACTGTTTGAGAACACAAACTGTCAATGATTTCAAGCTGTCTTAAAATAAGTTGTTACTCTAATATTTTGATGAAACTTATATTTAATGTTCAATCAACTTATGATCCACGTCTTTAATTTTGGGATATCGTGCTTATATGCATACGGACTTATATGCAAATCAGTTTCACCCTGGTAGAATTATTCAAAATATGAAGCAAATCTGAATTATAAAAACCTCTCACTCTATTTCCTTCCTTTCGGTTCTTCTTCTATGAGCTATCATCTTCTCTGATCGACTGACATACAGAATATCAAACTTGCTAAACCAACGTTTGTTCTGACAGGCTAGCTTGGAGCTATCTAGATATAACTAATAAAGAATGTGAAGAATTTTGGAATTTAAACAGAACTTTGAATATTTTTGGTGTTAAAACTTTACCATTTCGAAACCAGTTTTTATTCTTACCCTACATAAATAAATTGTGATGTGTTACGCTTTTTTCTCAAACACTGGTCTCCTCATCAAGTAGATGATAATATTTATTTGACCATTTTTCTTTAAAATAGAAAGTAATTCTTTTGACATATATTTAAGAAAAGTAACAAATATGAAAAATCACAAATAAATAAAAATTTTAAAGGAATTTTTAAAGATTTATTTTTTTAAATGTATACCAGGGTGGGACGTAAAAAAAGGAAATTTTTTTCCATTGCTTGAAGGATACAGACTGGGAACAGATATAATGAAGAAAAATTAATAAAAAGGCTTGATAACTCATAATGTTTTTAGTAATTTTTAAATTTTAAAAAAATTTCTCCATTTTTTTATTATTGCATTAACTGTTCAAGTACTTCTCAAAAGAAACAAAATTTATTTTTTCAAAAATTGGTACATTGACTGCAAAGGAGACAAAAATCCATGCAATTATTTAAATGCGCAGCCGGAAATTAAAGACTTATTTTGATAAAATAAGTTATATTACTTTAAAATTTGTAATCTATTTGTAATAGTTATATTCTAGTAAAATTTTACAATTGTGTCTAAATCATCGATATTGCTATGATATTTTCACATGTCATATAATATAGCATTCAAATTATCAAGTTACATCGTAAAAACATCAAAATATAATTGTATCATAACCAGAAGTTGAACGCAATTGCCATGATATTGAAATTTCGTTACATAAAGTAAGTTTCTGGCTGTGATTTTGAGATTTGATATTTCTTCACTTTTAAAAAACCGGCATGACTTCAACATCTATCTTAAAATGAAACAGAAAAAGATGTTTTTCCTATATTCGCTTTTTATTTTGAAATGAATTCTCCAAGTTTTTGACAGGAAGTCTACATTCCCTTAAGAAAAATCCTTTCCTTTCAGCGTAAAGTGAATTCTTGAGTATCTTAAAAGTTAACTTTCGTTGGGATTTTCCCTCACCTGTTACTATGACAACCATATTCCTCTTTTCATCCCTCATCCTCTTTATCTCCCGCTGAAGAAGAAATGAAAAACTATTCGTGTACACACTGTTTAAATGCTCATATCACAATAAATTGAAATCGATGAAGGTAATTTAACTTATTTTTGAGAGTAAAAAGAACAGTATTTCCTGAGAAGTACCAGGATGTTGTACAAGATTGCTCAAAATCTTGAGCGTCCTGTATCACGTGAGTTGATTTCCAGTGAGTTTTCCAGTTCCAGTGAAAACCAGTTGACGTAAACGCAAAAATTCCACCATTTTCAAAGATTTTTTTTTATTTTAAAATCAGCTTAGAAATACCTAGATGATTTTTAAGAGAAATGGAGAGCTTTGTATTACAATGAGAAAGTGACTTATTCAGGCGCTTATACAAGGAATATAAATATGATATAAACGGATTTTTTAATTGTTGACAAATAATTCTAGATGGCTTGTTCGAGTAATTTTTAGTGGTTAGAAATCCATCAACTCTACGAAGCATATATTACTGTGAAAAGCATTTACAGTAAGTATTCTTCATATTTTGTACCTCAAAACATGCATTCCCTACACAAAAATATTTGTTTCATTTCTAGTTTTGAAAGCAGTATAAATCTAGTTGTTATTCGTTGTTGATAAGAATTAATTTTAATAAATTATTGTAAGTAATGTTTCAAATTTGATAATAGTAGAAAAATGTTATAGTATTTTCAATAATTTGAGAGTAGATTAATGCAAGATAATATTTAAAAAATAACAGGAGGTAATTTAGGGGTTATTTTAATACAAGTAATCACTGCAAATAGATCACTTGATTGATACTTTCCTATATTCAAGATTTCATTCAATCGTTAAAAGCAATGACTTTGCTATAAGAAAAATTAAGGTTTTCTATATATAACATTTCTGTAAGGGAATTCTTTTGAAAAAATGTGACACGCTTCCCTCCACAAAAGAACAAAAATCACGCATTTCTTATTATCACGCAGTTCACGCAGTTAAATATTCAAATTTTGTTGAATTTTGTTCTTCAACCAAAGATATGTGCTCTTCTTTCTTAGCTATTCTGAACTTTTAAAGTTTCTTTACTTATTGTTTTACCATTTCAACAATCAAAATTAAGTAGTATAATTATTTCCGACAGTATCTTAACAGTTCAGTATCTTAACGGTTGTATTGTATCTTTCAGTATCTTAACAGCTTGCAGTCTCGCGAAAAACGTCCAATTTGTTTATGAACAACAAAAGGAGTTTTTTTTTGGTGTTATAAAACTTAAATTCTGCGAAAAAGCACCTCTTGCAAGAACTTTTGTTATACTGGAGATACAACCGCATACTCCAAAAAAAGAAGGTCAATTTCTAGCACTGTCTACAAAGTAGCGGAAAAGTAAGATTACTTATACATGAGGGTTTATCCCATAAAATAAATTATTCACATTCTCAAAACGTTTTACATAACAGATATATTTTTTTACTGTCAGTAAACAATCTAACCTTTATATATCTTTAACTTGAAATTTTGTATCTTTCTGTTTCTATAAGTGATCTTTATTATGCATGATTGTGATATTTCATTATATATGATTCATATATTTATTTATATATTTTTAATAAATTTATTTAGTTTTATTTCTTTCACACCAAAAATAGGACTAATTTCATGAAATAAAAAATAAGCTGTGTCTAGTGAATTTCATTTCAATTTTGAGAAAGTTTTTATTTGTATGTATTGTATTGGTATTTTTAGTCACAGTACCACGTAAGACAACTTAATTTTAGACGACGCAAACATTTGCAATTTTCAATAGTGTTTTTTAAATTGATTGTTTTAGACAGGTTCATGTACAGTGCACATAAGGAAAAGAACAGGTGTAAGTCTACGTTTCTTTAAATTATTCCTCAGTTTGAAAATATTAAACTTAAAAAAAAAAAAAAAAAACGATGATCAAGTTATACATAAGTGCTGTTACTGAAATAAAACACAATTTGCTGAAGAAGTCGGTCATTAAAGGAGGATAATGAAAAATAAAATAAAATTCATTATACTTTTTAATAAAGGGTCTCGAAAGGGATTGACAAGATATATCGATTTCTTTTTGCTAGAAATGAAGATAAGGCAATGTTTATCTAAAGTACTATAATGTATTCGAGGATTTTTTTTTTTGCTATTTTTTTTGGCAACATGTGTGAAAGAATTTTTTTCAAAGACAGGAGCATTAATATTAAAATACCTTCAAATCCTAAAACAATAAATAAATTGTGTCTTTACGTAAAGCTCTTAATATAAGTTTTATGATCGGCATTTTTTTGTTGTTTGATTTTTCATTGCGATTGAAACAAACTTTTTTTTATCAGTCTGTTTCAAGAAAAAAATTTATTGGCTTTAATAAAAGAAGTTTTTATTCCGTATTTTGATTTTTTTCCCCAAATATGATTCATGAAATAACTAATAAAGGAGAGTAAAAACGAGTAACGAATAAACCCATATATTTTTGAGTGTTAAGTTATATTAACGTCCAATTATAGGGCAACACTAAGACTTTTTTGGGTCGGACCTCGTAATTTTGAATTGTGGCCAGATGAGGACATTTGAGCTGATACCCACTCTCCGAATTTCCAAATCACACCAGCTGGAGCACGTTTTGCCCCGATGAATTTAACATGCCTCAGATTTGCTCACACGTGAGATCTTCGGAGTAATCAGTCTTGAACTTGAAACCCTCAGGTACCCAAGCTGAGACCTTGCCACCAAGTCACTGCGGCTCAGATATGTACGAATAGTATGAAATTGGCAACATAAGTATAGTTACAAGTAGTAACTATAGCGTGCGCTAATGACAGCTTGGCGAACTGGAAAATTAAAGAAAAACAATTACCAACTGCTTCAACTGACCTTTATTTAATTAGCATTTTTTTTTACTCTTTTAAGAGTAATTAAAATGTATAGATAGCGTAAAATAAAGGAATTATATTTACTTTTAGAGAAGAAGGTTTTGAATTTCCAGACCATCTTAATAGACCAAGATGATGTAACATGAATGTACACTACACTAAATATTCTTGCGAGAAGAGAAAAATATTATAAGCACATTATTTAATCAAGTAGATACTACCATTTAGTTGCATACGGAATCTTTTTTTCCGAAAAATTATTATAAATATCTAAGCCATTCTCATATAAAATTAGATTAATCGGAATTATAACCAATCTAGCTAGAATTTTAAGATACTCAACACATGAAGGGTGTCTAAATCTTTAAAAATTCTGCATTTTGCAGTTGCAAAAATAACTGCATCATTAAGAGTCATTTGAGAATTTTTCTAGTATAATGCTAATATTTAAATTTCCGTTTTTAACCATGAATTCTGCATTCATTGTAATCCCCAAAAGAAAAAGAGAAAAAAAATTCTCCTAAATTGTTTCTAAAATTGAGGTATGCTTGCCATATTAAAGATGTAGAAATGGGTATCTGGTTTTCATATTTATAAATTAATTTTTACCGTCAAATAAGGGATTAATTTTTGAAGAAATTTTATATGACAGTTTACTAGAATATGAGATAAATCGTTTCATTTTACGGGCCCCGAGAAAACGACTTATTAATTGAATGTAAGGATGCTAGAAATTTGTTTTAAAAACACAATTTAGTTGACATCTCTTTCTTCGTGAATGCTAAATTATTTTATCCTATCTTAATGACGAGTTTTGTTCTTTCTTTCTAATGGTCAATAAAAAAAATTTCGTAATTTTTGTAAACTATTCTTTTAATTTTTTGGTATTTTGTTTTAAAAATTAATAAATTTCTGTGTGTGATGCAATTATAAAGTGTGAGTAAAAGTTGTCTTAAATTATGAAAGATTCGAAATTTTTAAGAAAATTTTTTAAATTCTGTTTGAATTACTGACTGAATTAAACTTAGAAAAGAATTTACACATAATTCATTCAAAATTCTGTTTGCATTATTATTATTATTTTAAAAAACAGCAGACAAAGATTTATGCTCAAGTTTTTTCAGAAATTTCGTGTTCTGATATAATTTGTATTTTAGGTAAAACAAATCATTTTTTGTTTATCATTAAAATTTACTAGTTTCGTTAAAATCAAATTATATAAGAAGAAACGAAAAGATTGCTCTTATTTTAGTACTCTAAGCGAAAAAGCATTGCACACAGAATTTCTATTTTAGCAATCAAACAAGAAATCAAAATAAAAAGTAGGGAGATTTTTAATGGCATGTTTTTTTATCTGTACCAATTACTCTCAGCTAAAAAATGTAATCAAAGGGCTATAAAACCTTTTCCTAGCGAGAAAATTGTCTGGGAGCTTCGCTAATCATTCCGAGATGGTCCAAGAAGTACAGGGATCCATGTACATGGTGTCAAGATTCGGTGATATGTTACAGATGCGTGTATTCTATCAATTCGCTAATGCTTTAATCTAGAGAGAAGCCTACTTATTGTGTAGGGTTCTTCCCGAAACCTCACTTATTTCCAAAGAAGGCGCAATTACGCCAATCAAGGGAGCGTGTCCAGGAGTTTTTCAAAAACTCTTGCCGGAGAACTTTCGAGATTGCAAGATCCACATATGTATGGGTATTCAAGTAAAGTGGATGAAGAGAGGGCTATATCACTCACCAGCAGCAAGAAAATGTCTGGGGGATTTTTTTTAATATTATCCCAGCTCGCCTGAAGAAAAAAAGTTGGCTAGTTGATTTGGTTCAATGATCAGATTAGTGTTAGTTTGAAATATCATACATGAGTTTATTCTTGCAACAAAGCTGAAATTTTTCATTGCAAGCAGCAACGCTTAAATTAATTTAAATTCCAAACTATTCGGTTCAATCCCAATCTAAAAGCATGTGCAAGTATTTTGAGGGATACGTATAACAGGTAGGAAAATACACGGCATGGAAATATTAATTCTTGCAGATTCTTAATTTTCTTAAAATAATTCTGAATCAAAGTAATCTCTCTTTATTTAACTTAACAATTAAATAATCCTATTTAAATCAATGCCTATTGATTCAAAGATAAGCATTTAAGCATATTAGTTTGCACAAGTATGATTATAATCATATATATTCATTATCTTTAATAAAGACAATGAATGAAAATATTATTTATTTTATAAGATTTCTAATAAAATGCCAAAACTTTTGCATATTTTTTTCTTTCTTAGGAGACAGACTTATTTTAGTACAAAAATTCTATAACGAATCTAGAGGTAAAGTTTAAAAATATATATATTGCCCATCTTTTAAAATCAGAGAAATGCTAAATTTAATGCAAAATATCTGTATTCTATATGTTGCTAACTTACACAACACGCGTGTCTTTACTTACGATCTTAGCCTTCTCACGATTTTAATGTATAATTCAATCTCATTATTCATGTATTTATTGGTCAATGGCGTCCTGTTTTGAAGCTAGATGATAGCTATTTTGGGATAGTTAAACTGTGATCAAGTGATAAGAAGAAAACATTCAAAATCCTAACGTTGATGCTTTGAAGTTTTACCTTTATATATAACTAAATTAAACATATAATGAATTAATGATCTACTGTTATGCGAGTTGCCTCATTATTAATCCATGAACTATGTATAAAATTAATCTTATAAAATTATATTCACTTTTAGTATTTGTATCAACTATTAAGTATACATTGTCTAAAATAATTCTTAGAAAATTTTTTAATTTTTCTTGTGATGTTGTAGGTCCTTTTTTAATAAAAATATTTGTTTATGTATTAGCACCAATGAAAGCATGTAGGTATCTTGTCATATATTTTATGTACACTTCTCGGAGAAATAATTTCTTCTCCAAAATCTCTCGTCTCATCTATGCAAATATGGTATCGCTAAAAATCTATGAGGAACAATAAGATAAACCATTTAGCGATTTTATGAAATTACTAATTGATCACATATTTCAAATTTTTTACTGATTGAAATTTTCTCCTTTATATTTTTGTAATATATTATGATGATGAATAACTTGCATATAAAATTTCTTTGACTGAGATAGATTTAAAAATAAAATTTAATTAATAAATATTTAGTCATAAATACTCAGTTTCTTATTTCATCTGGGTGCAACTTTAAAATATTAAAAAAGAAAAAATAATTTTATTGTATCTGAGATAATCTTTTATAGTTTAAGTAACTGGTTTCATGATTGCAAACATTTTTTTATATTTCTATTGCAATTACGAGTGAATAACAGTAGCCTATGAACGTTATAATACATATAATTATTTTTATGTCATTTTGTTTATAAGTATGCGCATATTTATAGTTATAAATAGTTCTAATGAATAAATCCTAAATGGTTTATTTTTTTAATGTTGATTTATATAATATGTTATTATAATAACTTTTAACACTTCATTTATATTATATTATAGTTTCTTTGTACATTTTTTTAACTTGGAGATATGAGAAACAAATTTGATTCGAACTTATAATCTTTTAAGAGGTTATATTTTATGTAGCTTTTTTTAAACCATATAGTTGACCGACCTGAGGGATTGCTTTTAGAAATATCAACATATTTTCAATTTAGTTATCATGTCTTTAATCATGTGAATGTTGATATTCCCAGCTTCCATAGAGTTAGAATTAGAGAAATTTGAAAACTAATTATTTTTCTTTTTTCTTTCATATATTTTCTTCTTTTTAGCCTCTAGTATCCTGTTTAATTTAATCTGAAATGTGTCCTATTCACTCTTTATATTTTAAGTCTTTTTCCAGTCCACTGTTATCATTTTGTTCCTATTATTTGTTAAAATATGTTTAAATTAGTGACATTTTGACAGACAGAAATATTTAGAGTAGGGTCTCACTTTTTGTCCTGGATAATAGGACATTATTAATGATTATTTTGTCTTTATAATTGTAACAATCTGGCATTGGCAATTAATACCATGTACCCAGGCACTTAGCCAATATTGCCACCCTATAATGACGACATTACTTTAGATACTATTAGTTCAGCATCAATGGTTTCAATATTGAGATTACAAAATATATTAAATTCGATGTAATTGGGTATTACTGCGACATTTCCCGAAGCCCTTGTATTCTGTTGCCTCACATTAATTTTGGAAATCAGATAATTGAGAGCTGCTTTATTTCATAACTTCTTTCAATTTAAACACAAAAAAAACAAGTGTGAGCAAGTAGAAATATCGTTTAATGTTAACATCGCTTACATCTATCTAATTTTCATGTAATGGTAAAGTTAAATGCAGCAGAATCTAGTATTATATCAAACTTTAACCATTGTTTTTCCCTAATTTGAAGTCTCTCTTCTCAACTTGTATCATACGACAAGTCATTGATGTAAATATTGTTTTGATCGACAGAGGGAAAACATAACGTACGTTGCCAGCACGTGCTTTAAAAATTCCTGAAGTGTATATTTTTAAAAATAGAAAGGATATGCCCATATTCCCTGTCTTTCTAGGTATCTCACCTTTTTTTTATCTGTAGTTTTAAATAAGAATTGAAGCGAAATAATGAATAATTTTAACACATAATGAAGTGACTATTCCCTAATTTGTAATTTGTTTCCGTATTAAAAATATCTTTAGGAAATTAAAGTCGGTTTAAGGTTATATTATAATAAATATTATTTTGAAAAACAAATAATGGGAGTTTTTTTGTGTGGCAGTTTTACTTCCTTATGTGTTTTGAGCTAAATAATCCAGATTGTTTCATAAATAAGTATAAAAGTTCCATCCATTAACAAAAGTTATCTAGAAATTATTTATCTGAAGTTAAATATAATTTCGGAAAAAGCTGGATGTTAATTGTAAGAATTGTTAAAATTCACTTTAGCTTTTATAGGTACAATATGTTACTTTTACTCGAAATTAATGTTTTCTATCGTGTAATTTTTTTATTTTACTGTGAAAAATAAATTAATTCCAGAATGATGATAAACTTTTGTCACAAAATGCATTTCTCAATTTTATTTTTTGCGAAGACATTTACTTAGTTTCTTGGAAATTTCATTCAACTAAGTGAAACTGCTCAAAGTAATTTCAGTCGAAGAATCACCAAAGGATATCCAACAAAGCAAACTGCCTTTTCACCTTAACCGTCTTTCCTCAATCTCTTCCCAACCCTCCCTCGTATCACTCATTAACGTCACGACTACATCAGGACATAGTTCATTCGATCGAATACACGTCACATCTTATCAGGATAAGCAACAATCTACGGAAAACAGATGAAGCAAACGGGATTCTGATTTCCAGCAATAAAAGGAGTATGATGAAATCCAGTTCCAATAATATGAGCACTACACACAAAAAAAATAAGAAGAAAGAAAGGAAAAACTCCTATAACTGTGCCTGAAAATGACATTTAACAAACTTTGTTAAACTTCTGTTCTAAATTTTATTCAAATATAACCAAAAAGTTTTACTCTCTGCTATAATCTATAAGATTTTCACATCCTTCTCTTTTCAATGTAAAATTGCCTTTATTATACTGTTTCAAATAATTTTTCCCCTTTTGGATAATCAAATGAAATATTTTCATTATTTTTATTAAACATTTGTTTTAGTTTAAAAGGAGGAAAATTTTCTAGAAATGCTCATGAGACTCATTGATATGAAAAAGCTTTTTCAGACTGTTGAAAGTGGAAAAATCCTACATTGTCCTTCTGGAATTCATTAAATTTAAAACTTACTATGTAAATGGCATCATTTTTCAGAGTGAGCACCACACAAAAAAAGAAAGAAAGAATTCCTTAAACTTTGCCTGAAAAGGGCGTTTAACAAATTTTGTAAAACTTCGGTTCAAAATTTAATATCAAGTATCGATGAAAAGTTTTTCTCTATGTTATAGATCTTTCAGTAATGATTTTCACATCTTTTTATTCTAAATGCAAAATAGCCTTTATTATACATTTTGAAGTATTTTTTTAGCAATCCAAATAAATATTTTCCTTATCTTTACTAAGCATTTCTTTTCGATTAAAAAGAGAGAAAATTTCTGGAAATGCTCACGAGACTTATTGATGTGAAAAAGCCTTTTTAGCCTATTAAAAGTGCAAAAATCCTAGACTCTCCTGGAATTCATTAAATTTAAAAGTTTACTTTGTAAATGGCATCGTCCTTAAAAATTCAAAATTTGAATTCAGTAATATGAAAGAATTAATATAAAAATAAATATTTTAACTTTCTGTAAATTGATTGTTATTTAATAAGGTATTTTACCATAACTCAAACTGATAGTGTAAGTATTTAATGTATAATTTTTATCTAGGCGAACATTTAAAACATTCGGAATTCTATTTGTTTGCATCATTTTCTTATTGACTATATACAGTGACTATTTTGACTATATAAAATGTTTATGTTCATTGATCAATGTTTATATATTCTAACGGAAGTTACTTTTTTCTATATTAAACTAAAATTTTCAACCATAGTGAAATTTAAGATAATATGAGCTTCTGTTTATTAAATTTTCGGAAAAATTAATAAACTATTATTATCTTATCAAATTTAATTGTAAAACTAGTACTTATTGGAAAATCCCTGTTAATTCCTCATCCTGTTAAATTGTTTCTTTTATATAAAGACACTGTTATTATTATATTGGTATTTAATCAAACGGCATTTTTGATGCCTTGATGATTTCACAATAGCAATACACACATTCAATGCAAGTTATTTTATAGATTTTACTTTTATACAAACGAATTATACCCATAAAGTTAGAAATTAAATATATTTTTTTCCGTGTAAACCATAGTAAGGGCGTATTTTTTTATTTCCCTTCGTAAGCATCCCTTAGTAAGCAATAGTAAGTATCCTGTTTTTCAAAATAATCTTTCAGTTAACTACTAACTTTAAATTACCAAATTAAATGTAAAATATACGCATCAATACAGCTCAATGAATTCTCAAAACAAACATACGAAAATCACATCTTAAGCATGAAATATTAGAATTCTATCTTATTAAGCTTGTACTGGGATGTTAAAAAAAAAAGAGAAAGAAATTATTTTAAGACAAGATTTCTCGACAGAAAAAACGATGCTTAAAAAAAATCTCAGAATATTTTCTTTATTTTATTTTTCGAAATGAAATCTTAAAAGCTTGTTTTTATTTATTTTCTTCTTTTTTTTTTACCAGAGCGACTTTTTTTATCGAATTAAAAAGTAGGAGGGGGAATAGATAAGCAAAAACATTCGCAATTTGCATCTTTTTGTTCACTCTTTCTTTGGGGAAAGATTTTAAAAACCTCTTTCTCGGTTCTTTAATGAATACATTTAAAAAAGCAAAAAAAGAGATAATTTTCATTTATGTTAGCCGCGAGTTTTTTTCTTGAAAACGGAGGATGAAAAAAACGCAAAGAAGAAAACTCTTTTACAGTGCCAGGATCTTCATTTAACACTCCGTTGCTCTTTTTGAGGCTAAAAATCCGAAGATCGTGTGTGAGAAGATAGTTTTATTAGCACAGTAAAGATGGTAGCTTTCCTTGAATATATACACAGGATCAGAAATGTCCTTGATATATTAGAAATATCATTGAAATTTCAAGGATATTTCTGTTATATCCGTTAATTTTATTTCTTTAAAAAAATTAAAATTTTAAAAAATTTTAGTAATAAATTTTGGATGCACCAAAATCTTAAATTGGAAGATTGTATTGTGTGTAAGATTTATTGCTATACATGCCATCCTTATTGATTTAGTTTGTTTATCGTATACGGTACAGCAATAAGTCTTCCAAAATTCAATTTCAATTAAATATTCAACTCAAAATCAAGTTAATCCCAAGTGAAAGCTCATTAATCGTATGTGGTATCGTAATAAATTTCCCATGCTATACAATCGTCTAATGTCTAATTTCAGTTTTATAGCAATATTCGGAATTTCAATTCAAGATTCCAATTTTCAATTTCAGTTAAAATGAATGTTAAATTGAAATTCCTTTTTGAAATTCGGAACACTGATTTGAAAATGATTATTGAAATTATTGGATCGAAAATTATAATTGAAATTATTGAATTGAAAGTGATTATTGAAATTGCGCTTCGGAGGATTTCATTTAAAGTGAAAATATCATTCCATGAAAGATTTATTGCTTTACCATTTACAATGAATGATTTTTCATTTTTTATTAATTTCATTTTGAATTGAGCATTGAAATTAAATTGATACCGGAAAGTTAATTGAATATTGGTAGAATGTATTGATGAAAAACATATTGTTGCACCTTGCACAAATAATAAGATTAGAAGGTAACTGATTTGTAAAACATTTAAAAAATGAATAGTTTAACAAAAAAATGAAATAATTATGAGAGCGATTGCAAAAAATATCCGATAAAAATAAATTTCTTTTTAATTTATTCTATAAAAATATGAATTGTTTTATTTTGTGAGGCTTTAATTGAGAGTTAATTTCATTGTATCTCAAAGTCTATCGTTTTGTTTTTTAAAGAAAAGAGAAAATTAATTCATGCAAATGTTTATTGCCCTGTTCATTTGAGTATTGCTGAAAACCATTTTCATTGAATTAAATTTCTTTCACAAGATGCCGAAAGTAAAGATATTGCCAAAACAATTTCTGAAGCTGGAATCAGTATATTTCATTATTAAAATGCTATTTTAAAAATGCCTTCAAATTCAAGCATCTTTTTATTAAATAACAAAGTATTTTAACATAATCTAAGTGAGGTTTTTCCATTGACAGTAGTTGTTTCTGTTTTGCTGTAAATGGCAAAAGTTTTCTATATTCAAACATTAATTATCTCGGGGGAATCTTTTTTCCAAATCGTATCAGGAATTCTTATTATTCTATTACTATTTTGACTTAAGATTTATACGTCAATTTTACAAAAATTCATATATTTTAGAAGGCAATAATACAGTCTTTACGATTAAACCATTATGTATAACCATTATTAAGAGCACGAAAAGTTAAGGACTTTTTTCTAATAAAGTGCAATTAAAAATAAATTGTCCGGAGTTTTTTTAAGATTCTTTAGAATCTTTAAAAAGTTATTTCTATAATTATAGTACTGATCTTGAGCAGAACCTTCTAAAGAAATGTTAAATAATATAAATGATAATAATAAAGATTGAATAAAAAGTGTTCAATAAAAAGCAAATGCTATGTTTTCAGCAACATTTTTCTCAAGTGCATTGAATAAATAATTTTTTATTTCAAGTTTTGCGTTGTAAAGAATTTTCTCGGTGACAGTTTTAAACTGATACTTTCTAAAATTTAAAAATGAACTTGGGCTTATAATTTAATTATCTGATTACAGAATTTTAATTTTATTGGAATTCCGCTGATATTACAATTTGAGTTTCTTCCCTTTTCATTTATTAAACAAAAACAAGCCTTGATTTAAAAAATTCTAATTTTTTTACCCGTCATCAATTTTCTGGTATAATATTCTATTGAATTTCTAATTTATAAACGAGAAAATTCTGATAATTATCTTTTTTAATTAATATTTTACTTGACAATACTTTCGAAAAATTAATTTCCATTTCAGGTTATTCGTTTAGTTTTACATAGTATCCGATTATTTTTGTTATGCTGTGACTTATGGCACTTCACAAGCCCTCTGATAGTTATTTGTCAGCGATTTGAGACTTAGCTACTTAATGCTTCACAGTCACTTCCACAACCCCTTTTTACAGAGGTTCACATACATCACTGATAGAACACAGAAGAAGAACAACCAAGCCAGAACAGGATTTGAGCCCTTGACGCCCTGATAACGGTGAAGACTACCTCTATGCCAGGGTGCCGGCCTGATTATTCTCTCATCCGATATACGTGTTTCAACTTTTCTGATGATTATGTATTCTAAAATTTGACTTTATGCAGAATCTTTAACCTTATTTTACAGATTATTTGATGTTAGAATGTTAATGAGTTCAACTTTTTCTTATAGTTATGTATTCTAAAATTTGACCTTAATAGAGTACTTGATGTTTAAAGACCTCATTTTTTTTCTCTAAACGTTATTATTTTTCAAATAAATACCTACTTTGATTAAATTCATACTTTTTAGTATCAAGATGCACAAGAGAAATGTTATAGTTATTCATTCGGTTTTCTAAGTTAGAAAAATTCTTGGTAAACTTTTTTATTATTCCTACCCCAGAAGTAATCACAGTTCAAATTTTACGTCTACTTCGTTTAGCCTGCTGACAATAACCATATTTAATCTTGCTTTTCAAAAACTTTCTTGAAGTATTCAGTTTTTATTATAGAGAAAGGCAAAACTGGCTGTAAAATTTGCTATAATTAAAAAATTTCATTTAGGATGCTCTCAAGGAATCTTATTTCCCTTTTTACTGTTATTTTTTAGAGAACAAAATAGGCTATAGAAGAGAGAAAAAACACTTTTCTGGCCAATCTTGACTTTGTTTATTTTTTTTTTCTGTTAACTGAAGTACGACGTGAAAAGAAATTCATAATTTATATTAGCTTGCTGTATTTTTGAAATCTAAATTGATGAAATAGGGTCGTATAGTTATATACTCTAAAAATGTAATTTATTCCATCAAAACAATCGGTCTTATTAAAATTAGTACGTAGAAAGGCTAAATTTACAACTCATTTGTTGTATATGGTTCTAAAAAAGATTCAGAACACCCCAAAGTATCTGGCCTAAAGTGGCGGAAGAGCATGCCGGATAAGAAATAAAACCGAATAGGCCAGAATTCTATGAATTCGTTTCTTTGTCCTCTAATACTAGCAGACAAAGTTTTTATTCCAAAACTCCCTGTTATGTTATGCATTTTTCTTCTTATTGAGTACTAAGCCCCCCATTTATCTTAATATAAATGCAGCCCTTGCCCGATGAATCATCGAAGCAATTGCTGATAATGTGTCAAAATAGAAGGCTCTGTACTGGTAGTTTATATACTACATTGCACGTTTCAAGGATTTATTACAGAAAAAATAAGTTAAAGGATATAAACTGTTCACATTTTGACAAATTCTGTAATGTCTTACTTTAATGCAGGAATATAAACAAAACATTAATGTAAATCATAAGCTTAATTTTTAAGAAGATTGGCTCAAACTTATTTTATTTTTCACTGATTAATGATTATACAGATATGAAAAGGTAACCCTAAATAAGAGTCTAAACTCACGGCTTCTACTCTTTAAAAAAGTCTTTGATAGATGACTTAATAGACGCCTTACCTTCCTCATTTAATTACGATAGAAGAAAACAAGTCTAAGTAGTATGGAAGACGAATTGTCGTGAACCAGATACTCGGTAATGATTATAGAAGTTTATAGATTGAAACTTCTATATAAGAATCAAATGATGTGTCAAAGTAAAGCATTTCTACAGCCCTTTTGACTGAAATTTCCAAGTTCTAAAAATATTCAGCACATTGGGATGATGCTCGAACTAATCGACAATCAACTTGTAACTCATCTAATAGAAGCATTCAAGTCTTACTAGAGGCAGTAGAATGAAAGGCATCTCGGATCCTCTAAATATATTCTAGTTGGTTCGAGATGAGTCTTTTACTCGAATGAAGCAGAAAAAGTGCGAGGCCCAAAGAGTCAAAGTTGCGGCATTTGATTGTAGAGCCCTGAATGACAAGTGCTTTGTTCTCGGGTGAAGTGCTCTCTTGGGTCACGAGACGATCACTTAAGGAGATGACTCGGATTCCCATGGCGTCCTCCGCCCGTTTTGAAGATTCGTCTCATGGAGTTTCCGGATCTGCTGCTTCGTTCGGCGAACAACATCATTTTTCATTTTTCAAAAAAAAAAAATGCGTTTTAAGAAAAATTGTTTCGATTTGTGAATTAAAAAAACTTTCTCGAATTTTTATTTAAAAATAATTCTATATTTTAAATATAAAAATGAAAGTGCGATCTTTTTCTCTGGGAAATTTTGAGAGTATTTAGAAACAATGAAAAAATTTAGAGAATTTGTTTCTTACTGATAGGTTTTCGTTCTATGGATACTTATGATATGAGGTAATTATTTTTTTTTTCTGTTAACTGGTATCCGCTTCAATAAAGGTAGATAATGAAATTCGTATTTTAGAATTTCACTTTTAAAAGAAAATGGAGCATATTTTTTCAAAACTTTGCTAATGTTTTATTTTTCTTTATAGAAAAAGAAAAATTTTATAATCTCACCAAGTGATCCAAGTCTATCTCTTCCACAATTTTGTTTTAAAAGTAAATTTTATTCGTTTTTCTATATTTATTCTTCATTTTATTGAATGAAGAATAAATTGGTAGATCACAATCGCTAATTTTTCAAAAATTCCATTCAGCTAAAATTTCTGATTTAATTTTAATGAATATTACCTCCTCAAAGAGTAGGGCATATGAACAGAATTGTCTTAATTTTTATCATAGTCATTATGAGTAGAGCATAAAGTGCCTTAATTTTCTGAAGACAAATCTTCGTAAGAGCTCATTAATGAATAAAAGCCTGCTTTAATGAAAATAAATATTTTATTTTATATATGAAATGATATTTTCTAAAGAGCGATATTTTCGAAAAATGGTGCTATTTAGGAATTCTTGTATATATATTTTGACCCTGCAGTTGTTAAACTATGGGGCCAAATCTTGAACAGTGATATTAAAATAAATAAATTTCATGAAAAAATTATTTTTGATTAATTCTGTTAGAAATCATTTTAAGATATTATCAGAATCTTAAAAAATAAAGCTCAGAGTATTGGAAAAAATTAACAACCAAAATATTCCGCTAAAGCTAAGGATATTTTCAGTTCTTCGTAGATGAATTTTAAACAAACGTTTTATATGAATATTGATATTCTTATATTAATTTTTATTGCAGATTCATTCATATTTTCAACGTGTTTAATTATGTTCTTTTTATTTTAGTGATAGTATTATAATAAATACAATTTAACATCGCTGAAAATATTAAATATTTATGTATTTATGCTATTAAGCCTTAGTGCTGCTTTTAAAAGGGGACTTAAATATAACTAAACTAAAGTAATCGTCATAATTGGATGATATACTTGTGGTAAGGTACAAATCATGTGGAATGAGGGTGATTGTAAGAGGTCTTGATTATGATCCAGCATAGCCTTCACTTAAAATCTAACCATTAAATTCCATTTACTTATCTGTGTGGCAAAGATGGAATAATAATATGAGTTTAAAACAATAGCATATTTAATGTAGTTCTTTAACTACGTTAAAAAAAATAGAAATACTAAGCACAGCATATAAACATGCGAGTAGTGCTAATGTGTTACAAAAAGTGAGTGAGCATTCATCGCTTTCAAGTATTACGGTGCATTTTCGCCACTGACCAATAGATGACATCAGCAAAAATAAATAGACACGTGAATACAGTTAAACATAGCTAGCAATTATGCCATATACTATTAGAAAAATTTTCATATGATTCATTTTTATATAGTTTCAAATAGCGATTTTTAATCTCTATTGATTTCTCAAAAGTGTAATCAAATAAATATAATTCTAGAAATTATTACCAAATGGATTTGATTCTAGAAATTATTATCAAATGAATGTAACTCTAGAAATTAGAATCAAATCAATGTAAACAATCCATTCTAATATGTTTTTCATTTTCCCGCAAATGGAAGAAAATGAAATATGAGTGTTTTGAATAATATAGCAGTATGACTGAGTTAATGATTGCAGCTATTGAGAAGAATTACGGTGATATCAAAAGGTGACCTTATTGCGATATTTAACAAGGAAAATTACGGATTTACAAATTAGGAATTCGTATTAGCTTAAAGTGAAACATTACAATGAAAAAAGAGCTCTTATAAGCAAGTACATAAAACTGCAGAAGAACCATTTAAAAAAAATTCTCAAAAAAATATTAAAATCATTTTCATTTTTTAATTCTATTTTTGAAATATTTCCAAAAATTAATTTGGATTCTGATCATTTTATCTGAAGAGAAATTTCCTTTTTATAGCCAAATGAAATTCATAGCTTTAACTCATTCAACACTTCCATTCAAACTTTAAAGTGAAATTGATTGGAAATGTCTTAAAAATTCTCTCTAGACTAAATATCAAATGATATGTTTACAAAACTTTGAAGAAGGGAGGAAAAAACTGTATCCAAAATTTTAAAAATGAAAAATTTATGACTTAAAGCTGAATCGTTTCAACTTTTAAAACCGGATGGCACACGCTAACTCCGGAAATTGAACACTTTACTCTAGCACTATAGGTTATAGCAATTCTTCCTTCTACCCTAAAGCGTTAGCGTATTGAGCAGGACACATATTTCTTCAAATATTTTACAGACATGTTTAATATATACGTTAAATGTACAATAATTCGCTTTGTTATTTGGAGAATAAACAAAAGTTAAGGTTACAAATTATTAAAAATTATAATTGCTATTTTTCCTCATTTTTCGTTTAAGAGTAACAGGCAGTGATTAATAAAATTTTGGTAATCACTTAGTACCAGTTTCCTTTTTAAATGATGAAACACTCCTCGATTCAACATTCTTTTTTAGATAAATGCAATAATGACTAAATTGGTAGATACATAAAAAATGGCGTAGTGATATTTTTGTAATACCTCTTAATTCTTAATAAAAATATTCTTTAATATTTCCATACTATTTGACACGAAATGGTTTCACCCGGCATATAGAAAAAAAAATATGTCCAAATAGTTGATAGATATTTCGAGACCTTATAAGTGAGAATAATCATTTCTCTGGAAAGGATTTTTTTATTTATATATTTTCTAGGTATATATTTTAGATTGTATTCATATATTCTCTGTCGTTACTCGGTGTTACTCGGGTTACTCTGGCGTTTTTCTGTTTTGATTGTTCTAGTTGCACTGTATATTACTAATTCATCAAGAAACGCTAAAAATCCCTTTCTACCTCGTTGTAGTTTGTATAAATATACAAATAAAATCTAAGTCAGAGGGAAAGACAAGAAGTCCACGCGATACCATAATTTCAGTAAAGTTCCATGATTCGGCATCGGGTCAAATAAAGAATTAAAACAACGTGATAGATAAGTCTAATTTGTTCTAAAAGCATACGTTTATTCTGGAAAATAATCCTGTTGCAGGGCAGACAAATCAAAACAGGCAAGCTGTGACTGATCTAAAATGTGAATAAAAAATTATATATACATATAATAGAAAATATATTAAAAATATTAAAAAAATATATAGAAATAAAAAAAAAATGTTTTTTAGAAAGCAAAACAGCTTTTAATGAAGTCCAAGAACTCTGAATTGTTAATCTACTCCAAGTAAGTTCGAATGAACTTTTTCTGTTATTTTATTGATCGTAGAAATTCAAAAATTTCTTTTTTTATAATTAAATACGCATAAAATTATATTTATTGCATGTTTCAATATCGGGTCAAATAATTTTATATAATTAATGCATTGCATGGTTAGTAATTGGTATATTGTCTAGTTTGTAATCGGATCAAATAAGGAATTATGTGATAGTAAAAGTTGATTTGTTCTTAAAGGCATGAATTTATTCTGGAAGAGAACACGAGTTCAATAAAATAGGCAAGCTGTAACATGTGAATATAAAATTATGTGTGTGTGTGTGTGTGTTTGTGTTTGTGTGTGTGTGTGTGTGTGTGTGTGTGTGTGTGTGTGTGTGTGTGTGTGTGTGTGTGTGTGTGTGTGTGTGTGTGTGTGGGTGTGTGTGTGTGTGTGTGTGTGTGTGTGTGTGTGTGTGTGTGTGTG
>JAPMOQ010009429.1:539168-554035 GCA_026543055.1 Argiope trifasciata
TGTGTGTGTGTGTGTGTGTGTGTGTGTGTGTGTGTGTGTGTGTGTGTTAGAAATATAGAAAACAAAAAAGGGTGAAAATGATCTTTTAAAAAGTAACACACTACATTTTTAAAAGTAAAGTTTAAAAGTGTTCGAATTCACTTTTACTTTTATTTTATTGATCTAAGAAATTGAAAAATATTTTTTCTTTGTTATTAGATATTCATAAAATGTATCACTTTATTGAAAGAAGGGATAAAATTCTGATTTCTTCCATTTCTGAGCTATAACTAAAAAAATAAAATATGCAAATATAATTGAATAAATAGAAAATATGTTAAAAAGATAGAAGAAAATGAAGAAAAGAATTGTCGTTCAAAATGTAAAACAGCTTTCAATAGAGTCCAAGAGTTCTTAATTGATTCTCTATTTCAAGTAAGTTCGAATTCCTTTTTACTGTTATTTTATTGATCTGAGATATTCAAAAATATCTTTACTTTGCAATTAGATATTCATAAAATATGTATTCTTATTCAAAGTAACTATACAGTTCCATTTTTTTCATTTCTGAGATATATCTCAGAAATGTTTGCCATAAATTCATAATATCATTCTTTATTTGCAATGTACAATTTCATAAAATTAAGGTATTCGTTGAAATGAAAGATAAATTTCTGGAGATAATAAAATATTTAAATAAATAGTTTAAACTTTGCGAAATATTGTTTACAAAAATATATAATTTAATATACCCATTGGTGCCTTAAATGAAATATTTTTCCGATAATTTTAATCTCCATTTTTTATTATATCCTATTTTGCATGTTTGTTATTTCTAAAATTGAAATTATTATGAAGAACACATTCTAATAAACTTTGAAACATTTTTACAGGTATTCTAATTACATAAAAATAAATTTTACAAATTCATTAAACTTTATTGACATAAATATGTATTCCATATTTTAAAAACACCTCCAGTTTTGTAATTAAAAATCAAATGCTCTTGGAGCCTTCTAAATAGAATGTATTTATCAAAATGTAAGATTCTGTACTATCAAAGGAAAGAAAATACTTTTTTTTCAGAGGATTCTGTAAAAAATACAAATAAAAAATAGCATATTTTGGCCATCATTAAAAAGAAATATTTGTAGACTGAAATTGAATTCTTGTCGTCCCGGTAGAGGTCGCCGGAGGTCCGCTGTTTGATCTGTTTGGCAGCTTTATTCAACAGGCTGATCGCGCTCAATGGAAGATGAGATTCTGAAGAAAGTTCTTTGTCTTGAATTCCTTTTAAACAGAAAAAAAAATTGCTATTACCTTTAAATTTCGATGAAAGAGAATATAGTAGAAAATAAAAGCTTAATTAACATTAATTATAACTTTATCTCGTGGTAAATAAAAAGAAATTTCATTTCAACTAATATTTCTCTAGTTTTAATTAAATGTCTTTAGTCAAGAAGTCAGTTCAAGTAATTTTTGTTTACAAATACGGAAAATTTTGGAAAAATAATGAATAAACCAATAGTATTATTGCTTCTGAATTAACGACACGAAAGCAGAACAGATATGATTTACAAACTGATTCAGAAACCATTAATATAATTATTTATTATTACGTGGAAGTTTTTAGCAGAACAATTATAAAGTGTAATACAGACAATTCTTCTATCACATTTATATTTTTATTTTCAAAGACTTTTGAGCGCATCCTTAATAAATTCGCTGACAATGACGTCATATGATCAGCTTACAACTAATCCTGTGCTTAAAAATTGAAGGAGGTAGATGAATGAATTGTAAATTTGTATTCATTTTATAAAAAGAATTCTACATTGTGAAATGTGATGAATTAATTGTAAATTTGTATTCATTTTATAAAAAGAATTCTACATTGTGAAATGTGTAAAAAAAATTCTATTTTTAAAAACATTTTTTGGGAAAGGATGCTTAGAAAATTATTTTTTTATAATATATACATATAAAAATTTCATATTTAAACAGTTTTTACTGGTTGGAAAGGAATGTCCTGTTTTCTTCACTGTTTTTAGTTTTATAGATATGGCAATCCTTATTTGATAAATATCGGATTGAATTTTTTTTTCCGATTGATGGAGGGGAGAAAGGGCAAAGAGTTCACTTTATTGAATTAAATATCAAATGAGAGGATTTTTTTGGGTATAAATTTACATATTTCAAAAAGAATGGATTTTTGTTTTAATTTATTGATAATAAACATAGAGTTAAACTAAATAAAAAATAACGCAAAATTAAAATTATTTTAGTAAGAGATTATTTAAAAATGAGTGTGTAAGAATTAAAAAAAAGAAAATAAGTAATATAAATGATATAATATTTACAAACTCATAGTTAATAATATATATTATACATAATTATATAATATTACTTAAATAATAATAAGGAAAAAAAATTTGCGTTGCTCTATGAAAAGTTATAATTCACGGAAGAGTAGATTTTCTGATAAATGTGCTTTACATATACATACGATTTTTTTATAAGAGAATAGTCATTAGAAACTATTTCCTTTAACTACTTTCATTCTTGGAAGAAATTGGAACCATTTTATTTATTTTCTTATCATCAATGATGCTTCAATTTCAGAATGGTGTTGAACAACAATGTTTCAAAATTTTCATAGTGCTTTCACTTTTGCGATTATTTAATATTTCTACACAAAGAAAATCTTGTTTCCAAATATTTCCAATAAAACTTATTGGATTGGTTTTTGAAATTTTATTTCACTTTTTAGTAGATATTTACTTATATTTTTATTGTTCGATATTTATTAAAAAGGGATGCCTGCATTATAATTTTAATAACTCTGTCTAATTTTACTTTTTGGCACCTTTACGTACTTTCTTTGATTTTGATGGATTTCAGGTTGGTATAATGTATCCTGCCCCAGAAGTTACATGAAATACAATTATTAAAATTATTTGGTGGAATCGAAATGAGTATTGTATATAAAAGCATTTTTCATTCAAATATATATTTTATATCAAAATAACAAATGATTGAAATTATCAAAAATATCTGGTTTGTTCTTTTTCTATAAATTTTGAATGTAAATGAGTGATAAATTCTTGTCATTTATTTCTTATTTCACAGTGAGATTTGACATTTATGAGAAATTTTATAATATCAAACTTAATTATGAGAATTATTTTATTAGAATGAATATAATTTCAAGTGACATGAAAGGATATTTCTCATATGCTGTCTTTTTTTTTCAGCCATTGATTCTTAAACTTTGCTCTTAGTATCTAAAAAGTTCTGTTCTCTACAAATTTCGCGTAGGAATCAAATCAAGATCTAAAGCTGGCTTATTTATACTTTGGTATTTTATTACATTAAGGTTACAATATGTATTAAAATATAGTACGAATAGTAACTTGCTAAAAAAGGGTTTTGTAATCAATAACTCTTATCAGAATTTTGCATTATTCGAAGAAATGCATAAAGTTTTGCTTAAAGAAAAAACTATAATTTTATTTTATTTCAAAATATGGAACAAAAAATGAACCATACATAGTGAGTAAAAAGTATTTATGCATTTTTTTAATGCATAAAGTATACAAATATTATAATTCCATATCAAAAGATAAAAAGGATATTAAAGTTTTGGTTCAACTTCTTCAAAAAGAAATATTTTAAATAATTTTAAAATTTAAGAAAAATTTCATACATTTTTTATAATCTATACAACTTAAAAGGTGCTTTTTTAACCGTAATAACCGTAACTTGCATAACCGTAACTTAAGATTTATACAGATTGCTTGATAATTGTTTTTCTCAGTTTGATTGTAAATATCTAAGCAGTTTAATCCTTTAACTGCGTTGTTGTCTCGACTATCTAATTAAATGGCACCTTCTATTTTGAAAATGTATTATCGTCTGCATTCACTCTAGAACGTATGAAACACTTGATATTAATGGATCACTAGGTGTCTTTGTTTCAGCTTTAAACTTGTATGAACGATTTTATTTTAGATTATAATGCTTAAAATGTTACAGATCGATGTAGTTTTCATTGCTGAATATGGAATTTATCACGCTTCCCAAATTCTAAGGAAAAAATTCATTTAACATAAGTTTTTTAAATGCTTGTTATCATGTAGACATAATGCATAATTTCAGCCTCAGCATTTACAACTCCTTGCCAGCGTATAGATGTTTGACCCTAATATGAAGATTCCAGCCTTTTGTTGCATGGCCGTCTCCTGAATGATCGATATGTTTCACATTCCCCAGATGTTTGAGGTTCTAGCAAATAAGATGAATGCCACTCCTAGGTGCTCATATTTCAGTGCTGAAAACAAATTAAATGTCGACACTTTATTTAAAATGAACACAATAAATATATATTTTTTTTCGTATTTTATTAAAAATTTAAATAGGCTTCAAAAGTGATCTTAAAAGTTTTAAGAAAGGGTATGTTCTGATTGAGATTTCTTGCCCTACAAAACCACTGAAAATGAATTGCTATTATAAATGTAGAGTTTGATAAAAATTTATTTCATTGACTTTGAACAATCTGAAAATATCAAGTTAAAAATTGGTACAATTTTTAAAATATTTTATCTGAATTCGCATAATAATACACTGGAACTGTTAAAAATTTGGTTTCAAGAAGAATTCTTTTTTTATCATTATTATTATTAACCAATTATATAAATTGTTTTTAATTATGATAGAAATTAAATCTCTGATGCAATAAAATAGGCAAATTTTTAAATACTTTTGTTTTGGAGCCCAAATATACCTGTGCAACATAATTGGAATCATATAGCATAAAGTGTTGTTATATAATTATAAGTATTTATTGCCAGTAGAATTTTCATTTGTAATTGTTAAATACTTTCTCTTAATAAATGACACACTTTTCCCTTTTGTCAGACTATAATTTAGAAAAAGGATATATTTCTGATTTCTTTTTTAAGTATTATATCTCAAAAGAATTTAAAGTAATAATTTACAGATTATTTTTATAACTTTCTTTGCTTTCACTATTTATATTTTATTTTCAATTATCTTCATACTAAGCATTTTTTTTTACATCAATGTAGCAATTACTTTCCCATATTTACACCTGAAAACTTGTGAGAGAGCTAATTCAATAAAAAAAGACTCATCATTATTTATAAAGCATATATATTCTAAAAGCATGCCATCAGCCTAAATGTTGATAATAATAATTGAAACAATAGCTGTGTAATTTATCCGACGGAGTATTCATTTGGTTAATGTAGGAATAGATATCTGTTTCAGTTACTATGCTAATCGTCAAATCAATAATGCAGTGTGTACACAAGTTAACAAAATTAGGAAGCTCTTACTAATGTAAAGTGTTTACGTCATAATAAGTAGGTTAATTGAATACAATAAAAGCGCTGATTATAATAATATTTAGGATTAATTTTCTTATAAAAATAGAACAAGAATTAATTTTTAGAACCAAATCAGGGTGATATCTACTGCTTCTGATACTGCTAATCAAATTGAAACTCATTCTGATGGTTTTGCAAGCTTTTATCTTATTAAAAAGAGCATTGCTAAAGATTAAGAAGTTTAAATGATCTGCTTTAAAAATAGATAGTAAATGTTTATTATCTAAAGTATATACTTAGTTTAAATAATTATTTGGTTTAGTAAATTAAATTAAAATTTTCCGTATTAGTCGTGTAACTAACTTCATGTACAAAAAAGCCACTTTAAAAATATTTCCAAATACTATTTTAAAATTTATTATTACTCGCTATTTTGATGTAGTCATAAATTCAAATGTTCAAAAAATCCTTTTAAAAAAGGTGTAAAATAAATTATTTAGGAACTGAAGTAAATGAGTTGAATTCGCTTCATTCTTTTTTTTTTACACCGTTTAAATACTTATCTATATCGAATATCTGCTTCACACATTAGAGCACACTGGTTTAAAGCTATATATCGTGATATTTTTTCCATAAATTATACATTAATTTTTAATGTTTATTTTATGTAATATTCGCATAAAAAAGTGGCAAATTTTAATTCACCCTAATTTTACGGAACAGTGGAAATCAAATATCAATCTTAAAAACATATTATGAAGGACTTTCTGATAGACATTAAGCATGGGCAAATAAATTTATTCAGGTTTTCTGATATTTTTAAAAAATTATTGCAATAAATAATCTCAAGAAATCAGTTGAGAATGCAAAATATTATCATTTAATTGATGAGATTAAAATGTCCATACAGCTTTTATTTTTTGAAACTATTTTCATTAAAACATCTAACTTTGGTGAAATAGATTATTTCGTAAAGCTTTACATTTAGCCTTTCTTTGCGTGATTTTTTTGGGATATAATGCATGCTTTACATTTAAAAAATCCTGGAATAAATATATAATATAAAAGAATTAAGAAACGGTAAGTTGGAAATATCTATCACCATGCAAATTTACATGTTAAGCTCTGAACAAAATAAATAAATAAAAGTATATATCTTTGTATCATTTTTATTCCTGATAATAATTTCAAAAAGGAATTATTATTCTTATTTAGACATGAAGTCTATATTTACTGCATGAGATTGTAGAATACCTTTTGCATTTAGGGTATTTGCACTGGAGTGACCCACCTCCTTTGGGCCAATCTTTAATGTCCCTCTCTTTTAAATTTATCTATAAAAATAACATAAAATAAACATATAGTAGAAACATTTTCGTCATGCATTAAAAATGAAATAATTTACAGCGAAGTAAATTTCTGTCCCATGGTTTTGGGAAGATTATTTGGGGTATTCAATATAAATTGCACAGAAAATAACAGAAACACAAAAAATAAATCTTTTTCCACTCATTATAGCGTTTATTAGGATAAAAAATCGCATATTAGTTATAAAATACATAGCAAGTTTTTTCAACCCGCAATAAAAGGTGGAATGACAAGTTCAAAGCCATTATAATGATTGTGACATTTAATTTAGCTAAGTTCCTTATTACGCAATAATTGTAAAAAAAACAGTTGCCAGCATCAACCAATTTACAGTACACCTGTTTTGAGTACAATATTTTGTTCACTAAATGTTATGATGGAAACTTCCATCATTAAGCAAAGAAGGGTTACAAGATTGTATTGAATGCTTGTCTCGTCCAGAGTGCCATAGAAATAATATTCACTTAAAGTGTTCTAAGAATGATTATAGAAATTTGCTCTTACTAATATCTATGAACCTATCATTATTTTAATGAATGTCAAAATCTTTCTAGCTTTGCAGCCAAATGATGTTTTATATTATCTAATAAACTAGATTACAGAGATTTGATAAAGTTTCAATATAAAGATATTGAATTAAATGCGTATCTTTACTTGTTATTCTAGTGGTTGAATGATTCATTATCCTATTAAATATTAGAAATACTTTTCTTTTCATTAGAGCGATAGTCTTCAGTCTGTGTAAATGCTTCAGTTTCAATTACAAATTGAGTTCTTACTCACTTTCATTCATAATATCATCATCTCCTTTGAAGTTATGTAAGAATTATTAGAGCAGTAATTTTGAACAAAATATATTTCGTTCTCCAGATTTTTAAGCCCAAAGGTACAGCGAGTTTATTACACCAGACTCCGAACTCAACAACCAAATAGGCTGGACCCTAAAATTTAAGTGAGAAAAGCTAAATTCCAAATTATCTTTTTGAAGATACATCCAATGCTGTTATACTTAATGTCAGTGGTTGATTTTTCTTAAAATTTCCCATTTTGTAAGCATATGTTCAGAGCTTTGTCCAAAAATTATTTCT
Source organism: Argiope trifasciata (assembly GCA_026543055.1). NCBI lineage: Eukaryota > Metazoa > Arthropoda > Arachnida > Araneae > Araneidae > Argiope > Argiope trifasciata. The sequence continues at coordinate 546,952 of JAPMOQ010009429.1, forward strand.
CTTGCTAATGTTGAATGACTGAGATAATACTTTTTATGTACACATTTATGTTTTTATAAAAAAGTTATTATAATAGAGTATTTTTTGATTTTTAACATTAAAACTATTTTGGATTAAAAGTAGATACAGTAGAAGCAACGATACTTCTCTTGCATGACATTCAATTTATCAGTTAAATGAATATTAAAAAATCATTCGATTTCAGAAACAAATAAAAATACTTCTAATGAAGTTTCTTTATACTTTAAGCAATCGAAATCTTTCCGGAAACAAGTTTGTAAAGATCGGGAAATCTCGACAAAAGAAAGTTTGAAAGTTTAAAAACAAGAAAACAATTTACGCCTCGATTTTATTAAAAGCTCCCCCAATCAGTTCGACATAACTCAGAGACATGCACCGTTTAACATGTAGCCGTCCGTAAAGTGACACCCTATCGACCACAACTACAGACTCGAGTTTCTCACCCCTCCTTTTCATTTCATTTTGAATGTCGCCAACCCCTGATTCTAACTCATGTTGTATCCGTGGGACTGACATGAAAAGTGACTTTAGCTTTTCTCCATGTCCCCTTCGAAATGTGACGTCAGATGTCACACTTGAATGTTGAGTACTTTCCAAAGACATGTTTTCTTGCCATTTTTCTTATTATTACTTTTGAAAACAATTCGAAGGAGCAAGAGGCACTTTCGTCATTCGAACTTCGAATAAAATTGATTTTGCAAATGACGATTTGGAGTATTTTTTAACACAAAATATAAAAATAGTTTGGTACAGAATTTGCCTTTTACTAGAAGCTATCCCATGAAACAATAGGATATTATAAATTATGTATAATCTGATAAAATTTTAAAATTTCTTCTCTTTAGGTTTTAAAAGCGTTCTAAAGTTTTCAAATATACTATGTAAAAATCACTTTTATTATTTTTTACATAAAATGTGATATTATTATTGATTCATTTTGGGGTTTCATAAGCAACGGGACGTGGGATAAGCTGAGCCATTATTAGTATTTTAAGAAACCCTTCTGTTTTAAATATTTTCAACCCAAATCAGTGAACGTGTAGCTATGACCCTAGAATTGTCCGAAGACCTATTTCGACTTGGATCATCTTACTACTCCTAATTTTTCTTATCGCCTTTCTATCACTGTAAGATTCTTCCAAATAAAATACAATCGCAGTGTCCCCCCCCCCCACAAAAAAAGGGGACTTGCGGGTGAAAGTAGTTCAAGTTTTTCTTTGTACAATTCAATTCTAAGTCTTACTTTAGATAGAATTGAATTTCTAGTGTAATTTACGAGAGAGCCATTCGTAATTTCCTAAATAAATTTACTAATTTAGGGATGATGGTATGCAATAAATTATAGAGATATCACCTTTGATTTTCTTTCTAGCTGAAGTGCAATATTTAAGAATTACTTAAAATGCTAGCACCCTTTAAAATTGGTTGAAAACTGTGAAACTTCAACAAGAAAGGTATCCTGTGTTAGTATAAATTTTTATGTTTTCAGTTTTCAGCATAATTTTTTTGAATATATTTCTGATTACACAATTTCAAATTATATTTGCTGAGATTTATCGTATTCATAAGTAAGGTCTTAGGCTCAAATAACCGTTTGTAGTTTGATGGCTGCATCCAAAATTAGGGCAATCATTAAACATTTTTATAGCTTTTTTTTACTTTTAATGTTCCTTGTTGCACATTTGAATGGATGCCATCATATTTTTATTCAAAATGAATGTATACTTTAAAGGATTGGAAGAAATCCTTTCAAATAATATTGGCTTAATATTATAATATAAAAAATTGAAATGTTGCTATTTTGTAACCTACAAATGAATCTTCCTTTGTCACTATACGATTGTTTGCATCCAGTTTTCGCCTAATCAATGAGAACTTTCACCAATCGATCTTCAAGGACATTTTTTATTACCATTCTGTTGTAAATGAAATTAAAGGTAAATTTATTCGAAAAGTAGCAAAGGATTTTTCTAAAAGTATGTCCTAAAAAAAGGGGTGAAATTAAAGTTTTCTTCTTGGTACTTGGTATCTTCTCTTTGCTAGCATCTATCCAGTTCAAGAAAATTCTTGCTTCCAGTAATTATTTTGAAAATTCAGAGATTTCTTGTAATTCTTAACCTTACATATACTATGTTTCCTTCATAGATGGTAATGGCTACTGCCGAGTGGAAAATTACTTCCAAATACAGAAATAATTTCAGAATCTTTAAGCCTGACTTATTTTTTTAGATAGTACATTTCATACACTTCATCAGATACATAAATTTCATTTGGATTTGTCTTGAAATCGGGATCATTTGGGACACACTAAGCATTATTTACATATCGTTAGATATCTACTCTTTGTTTAAAAAGGTGGGAAAGTAACATTTCAATTATTTAAAAACCTTCAAAAGACTTAAAGCTTATAAGTGTATTTCACAAATTTTTAAATGTGTGAAATACAGTAACTGACTTTAGAACTTTAGACAGTATTGCAATCGATTCTCTCAGTTACTTTAAGAGGAGCTTCACTCCAAAAAAGAGTCACTGCGTCATAGGCAGCAATACAAGCTCTGTGTGTTTTGTTGTTGGGATAAACTATTTTAATCATTAAAAGGATTCAAATGAGACTTAAAGTGTCATTTTTGCATCTGGTGGGTCTGCAATATTTCTCATTAATACTTTATTTTAATTTCCACATAAATGAACTGGTTGTTTGTTTATGATTAATTAATGAACTGTTTGGAGATAAGTGGGTTTTTTGCGATTGAAAAACGTCAAGAAGTATTTTTTTAAACTTCGATGCACTTGAGATTTCTTAAATATTCAAAAAGAATTTGTTAGATAATTTGGGGTTTAAATTTATAGTTAGATAATTTGTTAGAGAGATAACTTGTGCGCATAAAATAAACTATTTAAATTTTAAAATTTAAGAAAAAAGTTTGGTGCCTCTGTTTTGACTAATTATGTTTAGAAGATAAATTTTAGAACAGCCACAATTAATGTACTATCCTTTAATAAATAACTAGAACGAATCGGAGGAAAAAAAATCCAGTAAAATGATTAAAATGATGGCACTTAATTTTTTGATAGGTTAAATTTTTGCTTTGAATATAAATAAAGTTTAAAATTAAAGTGAACAATTTATAATACTTGTTTCAACATTTAATTGAAAAAAAAGTATATTATTTTCCTTAACGTAGCAATTTACGAAGTTAAATTTTGATAGAAACGAAAAGTATACTAACACAGAAAGTAATGATGCAGATATCATTTTCACAAAGAAAAGTGCAAGTACTTTTCGTAATAGAATTGCGAATCATCATCTAGCAATTCAAATAGTATAAAATGGCAGGCCACACCTCCGGTACATTAATTCCTAAAAAGGATCCAATGGATTACTTCCGTTAATTAATCTTTTTTCCATATCACCCACATTCGTTGCATGCATTTATTTCATTCCACCAAGGGAAAAAAAAGTCAGACTACGTCGAGTATATCCTGAGATAAATAGGTTTATTGGTGAATCGTGACCACCTCCGTTGCCAACAAGTGTGCACGAACAAACTGCCTAGCAGATAAGTAATGGCCACCTAATTGTGCATTACTAAGTAGACCTTCTTTGAAAGAGCGGTGAAAATGATTATTTTATTATTTGTAAAATTCATTTCATTAGAATGGTCATATGTAATAAGAGAATATGAAAGTACAGAGCTAGTTAGGTTAAACAAAATGTCTATATTATTTGCTGGTGCATGAATAAGTAAGTGCTCATCGATAGGATTGAAAATAATGTGGTGAATTTCAATCAATTTTAAAGCGTTCGCTCTAAAATCAACTCTAGTAACCTATCAAAAAATTTTAACCGCTTCAATATTAACCTTAAAATAAAGTGTTCACAAAGGAATTACCCAAATTCTTTGTTATGTTAATTATTATTAGCAATATTTTAGATTTCAATAAATGATGTTTCGCAAAGAAAACACGCTTGGCGTAAACTAGAAAAAAAATTCGCTTAAGATGTGAATTTTGAAATCAGTTTGTTTAATAGAATCTTGTACTTCGTTATTTTTAATTTGGTTTAAAATTATAACTGTTAGTGATATGCAATAAAATTTCAATTAAAACACTTTTGTGATAAGACCTATGAATGAAATTATTCCAAAATTAAAATTTAAAAAAATTGTTAGTTCCAACATAACCGATGTTTTTCTTTTTTCCCAAATATAAGTAGAATCCTTTGTTTGAAAGGCGAAACAAAGTTTTTAGAAAGAATTTTCAAACTGCTAACTTTTGAATTCTTTTTATCTCTTTCAGAATAGTGGATCTTGTGAGGAAATTATGTAATTTTTAAATCATTCACAATACAATGACGTATAGATGTCATATATTTTACATTAATGTTAAATAGTTTAATATTTAATTCTTTTTTTTTTACAATAAAACGCCAAAAAATTCTTTTTATTGATTTCAAACTACCCTTTCCTTAGCCCTCTTCCCTTGTCTACCTTAAGGAACAACCCGTGTGAACAGAGAATGTAATTTTGCTTACAAAAATCATCCAGGCAATAAATATTTTCAGAAAATATTACAATGAGCAATCTGTAGCCTCAGAATATTTTTAGTTTTGATATTTATCATATTCATGATTTACTTCTTGTACCTTTTTCTTAACGGATTCGTCACATGTAAATTCAAATTTTTTCCATCCGTTTTTATGAGGTAAGTTATTAAACTCGTTATAAAATTTTTAGTTACATAAATTTCATTTTTTGAGTTTATTTTAAATATTTTTTCTTTTATGATTTTAATAATATTTTTAAAAAATCGTATGACTCCTAAACATATTAATATAAACAAATAAGAGAAATTGAAAGCAGAGCAGGAGAAAATGCCCTCGCGTTCTCTCTTAAGCAATTTCTTCCAAACTGCCCCATATGCCAGCCACCCCATCAAAGGAAGGTTCATAAGTTTTTTGCAATTTTTAACTGAAATAAGTAAATATTTGATTTTAAGAAAAATTTCTAGCTCGAAATTAATTATTAATTAATTTTCTGTTTCTATATTTTTGCTACATTTATAAATATTCGTATAGCTAAGAACAGCAATAAAATATCACACAATAATAAAATGACAATATAATGCAAATTTAAAATAATTTTCTAAACACAAGAAAATTTGGGATTTAAAATTAATATAAAAATACACAGAATCTAATGCAATTAAAAATTACTTGAAAGGAAATTTATTGATATTGCTTTTTTTCTCATCTGAAAGCTCAAATTTTTTATTCGACGTTCATATGATTATTTAAAAATGTTTATCCGCTGAAATCAAAACAGCTACATGTAACTTATTCTTATTTGTATAACGCGCCTCAGAAATTATTTAATTCTTGTTAATGTTAGAATTCAGGTATTGTTGTATTTACGAGAATTGCCAAACAATAAATAATTAAATATTCTAATGTGACTATCGAATAATTAATATATTCTAATACGATTATAGTGCACTGTGATATTTTTAAACGTGAATAGAGTTTTGATCTAATTTCAGACATTCTGCTCCTTGAAACTATTTATGTATCATTCTATATTTCCTACTATCCCAAATAGGATCATCCATAATTTGGGAAATGCAGAAATTTTGTTTGCTTTCTTCTAGACTGTCACAAAGAAATTGCAATAAAATTAAATTATGATAAAAAAAAATATTTCCGCTTAATTATTTTTATTTATCAAAATTATTCCACATATTTTATTTATTTTGAAATTTTAAGCCATAAAGAAACATTTCCGCAGTGGAAGAATGTTTTAATTCCATTTCCCAACATCCCTGATGTTACATTTTTGGAATATGCGTTCTTCAGCTGGTAAGGAAAGCCTAAACTTCTTAAGTGAGATTACAAAGCTCAAAAGGAAGTCAATACTGGAGGGAGTTGCTATAGGTTTACGCAGAGTCAAAAAAGGCTAAGAGAAAAGGAAAAAAAACAAGTCACAAGTATAGCAATGAAATTAAACTATGATAAAAACTTATTTTCAATTAACTATTTTTATTTATCAAAATTATTCTACATATTTTATTTATTTTGAAACTTTAAGCCAGACAGAAATTTTCCCGCTTCCGGAATAATGTTTTAAATCCATTTTTCATCATACCTGATGTTACATTTTTGGACTATGCTTTCATTAGCTTGGTAAAGAAAGCCTACAATCCATAAGCTAGATTGTAAAGCTCAAAAGGAAGCTAGTATTGCAGGGAATTGATGTACATTTACCCAGAGAGTCAGTCTTATGATGGAGAGGGGAAAAAAAGATAGGGAAAACTTTTGCCTCGGTGATTCAGCGTTAAATCCAGAGCATTTAAATGAAAGTTGCATAAAATAGTGGATAGATTTTAAAAGTTAAATCTGACATTAAAAGCGTTCATTCTTTTTTTACACCCTCTTTAACCCCTTTGGCTTTCAGTAAGCTTTTAGGTCCAACCCAAGTTTCTATATCAAATTTACAGTTGGAAAATTCGTCACTTATCAACAGGACAAATCGTTAAAACGGAAAGCGTTTATCAGTAACATTCATGTCAATCTAACCGCAACGAAGGTGAATCAAGGTTTGCTAAGTACGTGCATATTAAGAGGACAGTGGCTTTTGAAATAAGCAAAATTGGATGAAAACGTGCAATTCTATTTATATCGTTTCATCACCAAAATGTATGTTTATATTCAACTAAAATAGTGTTCTGAAATTCATTGTCTTACAAAATAAATATTTGAAGGGTTAAGAGTTAATGACTTTTCTCAAAATGATATTGTAATTAGATTTAATATCTTTAAAATGTTCCAGGTGTCTTAACTTTTAAAGAAATTAAATGAATTGGTAATACAGATTTCGATGACACATTAAAAGAAAATAGGAATTCCATTTTATTTTTCGAATTTTTTTTAGATATTTGAAAATCAAGTTTAGTTCAGAAAATCACAAAATTCCCGTGGAAATTCGGCAAGTGTACATAAAATTATTGCTAAAATATTAGCACTTAATTGGAATTACAACAGTTTTGTTCCAAATAAATTTACATTGGT
>JAPMOQ010009429.1:554135-618214 GCA_026543055.1 Argiope trifasciata
TATATATATATAAACCAACGTATTTCGTTTTAAAATGTTTTTTAATAAATTTGACTTTTTATATTTCAATACGTATGCATGCAAATTTTCGTAATCCTAAGTGAATAATTCGCTAAAGTGTCCAGTAGAGTTCACCGTCGCCTTAAACAAATAGCTTAACTGAGTAATGTCAAGCATTGCATTCCGAATTTGAAATTTATAGCAATAAATGCCAACGTTGTAAGCCCTTGCATTTATAAATTGATTGAAATAGTTACCTCTAAAAGCTGTATTGTCAGAAAGGTAAAACCCTTATGGAGCATTAATGATTTCTATTATTTGTTAGATAAATCGGAAATCTATCATAAAAATGTTAACAGTATCGTTTTAGTGTTCAGATATAAGCCTACCTTCTTCTTAGTCACATCATCTTAGCCCTGGGGAAAATCCCCCGATCATAGAATTTGAAGAAGCAAGAAATAAAATACAATCAATGACAGCAAAAGGAAAGTTTCCAGAAAACAGTTTGGGTAAAAATCAGCTATTTTTATTGAACTGTTGTCCTTATATTCATCAAAAATTCTATCTATTTTCAAATAGAAGAAAGTACCAAAATAAAACGAACATTACAATGATTAATATAAACTGCGACTTCAGAATAACATATAATGTTGAATAAGGATGCTTGTGAAAAACAAATATTGTCTAACTCATGCTCTCTACGCATTAATAAAAATAATTATACCATTAGCTCATTTTGTGATCCTTCGATGTATGTATTTCTATTTCCGTAAAGTATCTAGGAGTGAGAAAATGGAGAATATGTACCTTTTTCTGAAAGTTAAAAAGCGCGGAACAGTATACAATCTGTTTAAGCGGAATCAATGATCTTTGAAGGCTTCACCATTCTTTATATTAGCGATAAACTAACTATACGATTTGCTGGTTGTATGTTTTAAACAAAATTAGTTTACATTTTTAAAAAAATCAAATAATTTATGCTCATTTACCGAAGACTTAATCAATGTAAGGAAATAATTTAGTAATTAAATTTAAGCAATGAAATAATTTAGAGTTGAAATATTTCCACAGTTTCAATACACGAGCCTTCTACTCTTTCTTTCAGGATCCCGATACTCGCACTTGACGAATGTATTTCACTAACGAGTGGGTATACGCAGAAAGATTAGCAATTATTACTCCCTATGATTCTACTAATAATCTAGTGCTAAATATCCGCGTTTTTCTTTCCACCCCACCTCCTCCATTTTTTTTATTGTTGACAAAATAAATATTCTGACATACATACAAAAGCATGAGTTTCCAAATCAGGGAATGAACAGTACGCTCCTTTATATGAACATCATTTCATAGAAATCTGAATTCTCGAGTAATTAATGGAAATGTTTGTGTTAATTAGTCATCCGTATTCTTGATTAATTTACTTAAACAGTATTAAAAATGCTCTAATAAAGTTCTTTGTAAAGTTCAAAAAGACTGAAGGACGATAAAGTTAGTCTGATACAAAAAAATACACATATAGCAATCAAAATCGTCATATTCAATATAAGTAAAGTTCAACTATTCAAAATTAGAAGGTTTTATGACTTAGAATATAAATTTTACAATTAATTTTTTATTCTTTATTTATTTCTTCATTTTTTGGGTGAAAAAAATGGTGAAAATTGTGAAATTTTTGGAAATTATGAAAACTCTTATCACGAATTTAAGCTATAATCAGTTTTTAAAAAAAACCAGTAATAAAAGTTTGAACAAAGAATAAAGCTTTTTCAAAGTTGAAATGAAATTTTTAAGTGCCTCTGAACAAACAAGAATTTCCTATTTTAGATAAGATATATTTCATTGTCATTTATTCATTTTTAATGGAAATGCATTTTCATATACGGTGTTTGAACTGAAATATGTAGGATATTTGTAAAATATTAAAGTATTGTCATTAAAGCATGATTGAAAGACATTTACAATTTTCAAATTTCAAATTTATTCAGCATGAATTGAAAAAAATATTAGCAGTCGATTTGCATATATATCTGTATGACAATTAGGACCAAAGAAACAGTAATATAGTGGAACTTTGATAATCCTGGACCGCGCTCTTTATAGAGAAAGTTTGTACTAAGATGCTGCTCTGTATTTTTCCTTTCTCAGAAGAGGTGGCACACCTAACAATTTTTACAATATAGAATCTTGAAAAAATTCTCGATCTTTTCTAAATCGTGTTCTTATTTCAAAAGGGAAAACACAGACTTTCATTTCCATTCTTAAGCGAGTTGATAATGCGAATTCCATGCATTTCAATGAAAAAATGGTATAATAAATGTGTGGCACTTTTAACCAATAGAAAATATTCTTTCTCATAAAAAAATTCAAAATAGACAGTTAAAATGAGTAACATTCAAGATTTGTTTTCATCAGTGATTGACCTTTATTAAAATGTTAATACTTAAGAGTAATTGTGGACTAATTTTTTGTAATTTCGAATTTTAAAAAAAAATTTAAAAAAAAGAATATAATCCAAAATAAAATAATCAATAAAAAATTGTCTCTATAAAATAATATAAAAATATACTCTCCATTAATTGAATTTTACAAATATTAGTCTGCCTCTACGTAGATTATTACGATTCCAATCCAGTCAGATAATTATATGATAAAATTAATAAAAAGCAGATAAATTTAGATTATAATCGAAATTCATCTGCATTTTATTAATTTTCTTCGATTATCTGATGTTCCACGAAAGGAGAATTCCTTAGTATCTAATTTTATGGGTCTTATTGAATTCTTGAAGTATATTTTTATAACTCTTGACTCTTTTCAATGCCACGCGCAATATTTTAGTCTTTGCAGTTTTGTTTCTTTGATTTTCTTAATTCTATTTATGTTTGTCTTTCTAATAGGGTCCTTTGGTCAAAGAATCTTCGTCGTGAAGAATCTTTCAAATTTTTCTGTCTGCTCTTTGGGAAACAGGAAACCTTCACTGTCATTGATTTTCTCCTCAACTGTTGGCATAATTGGGTGTTCCCCAGTCGAAATAACAAGGTTATTGATTCCATTTGGAATTCTGATTTTTCTTGATTTAGGGTTTCGCTTTTCTTTCAGGCATGGGTAGATCTCGATCATCCATCTCACTGTTTTTATTGAATTTGATTTTGCGTTATTTTTATATGTTAGTGCCAAATCAAAGGAATGGTTACGTACAGTACACCAAGCATAAGAGCTCTGAAGAAAATAGTGTTTACCATCGGAGCTGTTTCCCTCCTTCGCTAATGCATCTGAAACTCGCTCACTTTAAGTCTCAACTCCTAGAACTTGCTTTATAATTATAATTAAATATTGGTAGAGAATCTGTGATAAAATTATTACGTTATCTTAAGATTCATCCTTGCTGAAATAAAATTTTAAAATGCAATAGAGTCTTGACATGAAAATTCTTAAAATCTTTATAAGAAAATGGTTTTTCATAACTCAAGAAGTTATTTATCGAAAGCAAACCTACGGCTTCATTTAAAAGCATTTCAAATATGTGACATATGAAAATTCTATGTATTTTCATGCGGAAGGATGACACTCCAAAATATGTCAGAAAGTTTTGTTGTGTTAATAATTATTTTGCGAACACCATTGAAGAGCCGCTGGGAAAAGGCAAAGGAAACAGCGAACTTTCGTAAATCGTGTTGTCGTTAATTGATTTTTAAATTTTAATTGTTGATACATAATAACATTTTATAATTTCAAGCAAACACTTGGAAAACCTTGTGCAAAGACTGAAAGTTATGATTAAAATTTTGTCCTTTTTGAAAAATTCGTTTTTTCTTAGTCATTGGGGTTCCATTTATCTGGAATAAGGCTGTACTGTTACGATTTTATCAAATTTTATTGCAATATATGTTTAAATTTCTATCAGGAAATTAACTACATCTTTCAAATGCAAAATTTTCTGAAACTCTGACAGAAAAATTACTGTTTATGAACTTATATTATAATTTACATCATTTTTTTCCCTGTGAAAAAAGGCTATTGTTTAAAAATAAATGCTTGCAAATGAAGCATTTAAACTGCATTGAAGTGTAAATAAATAGGTACTTTACTTTTTTTTAAATTATTCACACTTTAAGATTACTCTTTATAGTTATACTCCATACGTATGAAAAGTCAAGATATATTTTTCTATGCTCAACAGTAAAAAAAAAAAAAAGAAGAAACTTTTTTTTTTTCATAATTTTGACTCTCTAGAATTATTTTAAATTTTTTTAATCCTTACTTTACTCGATATTTAATGAAGAGTTTCTGTTTGCTCTTTTCTTGGAAGACCGACTTGAAAATATTCCTTTGCCTTTGTCTTCAATGGAATGTTTTAAAATTTAAATTTTTTCTATTATAGTATGGGAACTCTAAAGATGCTTCCTTTAATACTGTTTCGATGGAATACGGTTTTTATTCCTTTTCCATGTTGTTAATTTATTTACTTAATCTCGGTTTCATTTTAAAATGAAAAAATATATGAATTCTAGTTTTTATTTATTGTCTAGTCTCATTATTTGCATGTTAAAATGTTGCGAAAATAATCCCAGTGGCTTATAAGTAGGCTATCATCGCTTTACACATATATCATACACGCTAGTTACACTTTTTGCTATTTGACATTTTGTTTTATTTCACTCCTTTCAAGAAGCAAAAAATAATAGCCAATAAAACTGTATTTTTAAGACCCGAAAAAAGTCTTATCCACTCAAAATCCAAAATTTTGCTATTTACCCATTTTTTTAGGAAAGCAATAATTTTACCACACAATGGTAAGAAGATGATATTAATTATTTCATTTCCGAATAGTCTAATTTTTTAAATATAATGACAGCTTGTTTGACTTCGTACAGATGAAAATCTCAGTATTATATGAATTCTTTTGTTATTCAGAATTTCCCTTGTAAGATTACAACATCAGAGTGATAAATGCTCCGTTAACATCAGAATTGCGAAGTTTGTTTTTAAGATGCTGGGGAAGTATCTTGAAAAGCCCTTTGATGTATTTATGATTCTCTCACAGGCCTTCAGCTAAAGAACTGCAGGAAGATTTTTTGACTTTTTGCTACAAAATTTTTCATGTTGAAAATGAGAAAAAAATATTTGAATTCCGTTCATGTCCAATTACGGTTTAAAGCAATTTATAGTGATATTTATCATTGATTAATTGATTAAAATTTTCATTTTTTTCTTCATATATTTTTGGTTCATACTGTTTGAAAATTCACTGTCGTACAAATCCCATTTCTTCAACACAAATAAATAAATATCTAAGATATTATTACAAATGGGAGACCTTTATAGTATAGGGATTCTACATGGAAACTTTAAAATATTATTTACCTAAAGCCTCAAATGGATTCTAGTGAGAATTTTAATTCTTAAATTATTATTAGATTAGGATCACATACGATTATACATTTTTGATAAAGGACTTTATTCATACAAAGTTAAATTATTTTGTTTTAAATTTGGGAACTAGGAGGAACTGGTTTAATATAACTAGGAGAATTATCGGATTCGCGATTGAAAAAAAAGTTTATTATTTCATGGAAAAACGTTTCGATAGAATGTATTAAGATTGTACTTCATTAATTTATTTTATAATAAGAAGATATCTATCATTGTATAAATTCCATAGATAACGGCCCATTCCTAATTTGAATAGGATTCCGATTAGATGAGTCTATTAATAGATTCCTTGAAAATCAGCTTTAAGGAAATCTTGAGGCACAAAGGTAATAAATCCGCATCCATACCTTTTGGCTTTCAGTACATCTTGAAAAAAACTATAATAATTCAACCCTAATTAAATAAAAGCTGATAACACTGTTGAAATATCAATTGAGATCTGAAAATTTTATTTACATTATTAAGCCCACAATCGAACAATAAATAATATTCATGCTTTTCTTTGATTTTGGGTCAATCATGTACTACAAATCAATTTGGAGAAATCTGGCAGACAACGTCGTGATAACATAAATCCCTGTGAAAAAAATTGTTGCTTTGGAGAATGTTTCTAACACCACCATTACACAAGAAATCAGATTTTTGAAATTACTTGTCGAACCTTTCCCAAAAGAGAAAGAATGCTTCAAATACATTCGTCCAAAATCTCAATACTGACTGAGACAAACTAAAAAGAGGGAATATCAGTAGGACGAAAGTTTTTAGTTGATACCTCAGCAGTAAAAGCATTGAATTGAAAATCAAGCATGAGCTTCATTAAAGATATTGTACTCAGCCTGATTGAGAAAACCCAAGGATAGGGAATACAAAAACGCCATACAACGAGTGTTGACTATATCCAAAATACAAATGTGCGGGATAAACTTGAAAATTAATTTCCTTCATTCTTATGTAAATGTCCAATGACGAGAGAGATTCCATCAAAATCAAAAAGACTTATAAAATATTACCATATGATATGTTATAACGATGGCAGACTACTGTTGTGTGCTTAAGAAGGAAACGATTGAATTTATAAAGGCACAGAAGCACGTTAGAGGAAGTATGAAATAGAAAAAAGGCACCTCAGCCAAAAAGCAGTGAATATATGCCATCTGTTAAGATTTAAAATATTACGTTAAATTCTTGTAATTCTATGCATTATAACGTTAAAAAAAATTTAATGGTTAATTTTGTGTTCTTCATTTCAACCTTTCTTTGCATAATAATTGTTTTTGTGAAAAAAATCAGGGTGAGGAAATTCATGCACTTGAATAAAGGGAAAATGTTTATAAAAAACCTGTTATAAATATATAATTAAAAATAATTAAAAAACAGTATAATGGTTATATCCATCATCATGCAAATTTGCATATTACCCTGAATACAAAATATTCAATGTCTGTCTCTTCTTAATTTCTCCACTCATTGCCGCTTTTATTAGCAAAAAAATCTGATTATCTATAAAAAGTATCCAAGAAATCGCACATTTCTTTTAACCATAGAAAACAGTGGAATGACAAGTTCAAATCCGCTATAATAATTGTGACATCTGATTTTTTTTTCCGGTTATGTTCCTTATTACACAATAGTCGTGAAAAAGTTGCCAGCAACAACCAATTTACGGTACACCTGTTTAGAGCACCATCTTTTGTTCACTAAATGGTATGGTGCAAATTTCCATCATCATGCAAAGATGGGTTAAACTATTACCTTAAAAACCGTTACTTCTAAGCGAGATAACGTTAGAAAAATGTAAAGATAATTTTTTTATTACTCATTTTTTAAAAAGCTAAACTTTTTTGCTTTATACATGAAGTATTTTTTTATTACATAAAGTCATATAAAAACGAAATCCAGCCGAAATTTGTAAGATAACTGTTTGTGATGGAAAATAAAGTCATAAGTCATTTTCAATTTCGATGCACCAAAAAAAAAATACAAAGATCGTGCAAAGAAAACCATGCACCTGAGCAAAATAGTTTCGCAAACTCGTAATCAGCGTTCATTTTTGAAAATATAAGCAAACCATGTTGTAAAAGTTCAAGCTACCCTGTTTTGGATTGAAAATAATTTCGTCTTCAAATTTCTAAGCAATTTCCGAATAGACTTCATAATTTTTAATTGCAATCAGATGATAAAAACGGTACCTGTAACATCTTCTCTTAACTTGCAGTCCATACAGCCGGAAAAACATTTGACTCACGCCGTCAGATTTAACATTCCCCAGCCTCCATGAGCAACAATTCCCTTACATATCTCGAACCCACGATTTTCAGATCTAGAAATTTTGCTCAGCAGTTAATTATGCTTAAACTCAAACGAAGAAAAATTCTGAATGACTCATAATTAGTATCTCTCGTAAATAAAATACTAAATAAACTACTTAACAGCCAAGTAAAATTAATTTCCCAACTATTGTAATATTACCGAAATTTCGATAAAATCAATATGAAGCAATTCTTTGCTAC
This sequence comes from Argiope trifasciata, assembly GCA_026543055.1. NCBI lineage: Eukaryota > Metazoa > Arthropoda > Arachnida > Araneae > Araneidae > Argiope > Argiope trifasciata. Next base: position 562,082 of record JAPMOQ010009429.1, read on the forward strand.
AAGTAAGCAAAATGGAAAGAATAATAAAGTACCTCTTACAAGATGAAAAGGCATTGGCATCATAATCGTTAAAACAATACGAAAAAAACATATGAATACAAGGTAAAATTAACAATGCGTGAAATGTAATATCAATTTTCTCTCTCAGAAAAAGAGCTTGTGCATATTCTTAATATAAAATATAAAAAAACTTAAGGCGTTAGGATTCAGGAGTTTATTATTAAGGAGACAGTGGACTTTGAAATAAGCAAAAAATGGACAGAAACAGGAAATTTTATTTTTATCATTTCTTCACTAAAATATTTGTTTATATTCAACTAAAATAGTGTTATAAGATATTATTGTTCAATAAAATGAATATTTCAAAGGCCTAGAGACATAAAGCACATTATAATTTCTTTCCTCAAAACGATATTGTAATTAGATTTAAATATCTTTGAAATGTTCCAGATGTCTTAATTTTTAAAGAAATCAAACTGAATTGATAATAAAGATTTCAGTTAAACATTCAAATGAAATAGTGTATGCATTTTATATTTCGAGTTTTTTAGATAGTTAAAAGACAATTTTAGTTCAGAGAAATATAAAATTCTTATAAAAATTCAGTAAGTGCGCATTAAAATATTTTTAAAAATTAGTATTTAATTGGAATCACAAAATAATGCATAGTTTTATTCCAAATAAATTTATATTTGATAATAAGGAAAAATAATAGAAAAAAATTTAAAAAATATTTTGAAATTTTAAAAAATTATATATAATTTTTTTAAATAATATTTTATTTAAAAAATGTTTTTTAAAAGAAATTATATGTATTTATATTTTAATGCATAAGCATAAAAATTTTCATAACTCTAAGTTAATTATTCACAAAAATGCTTGATAGAGTCCAACTATCCCTTTAAATATTACTTTTGCACAGAGTTTTTTGGACAGTAATAAGCTTTTTAGGTAAGCTCAACAAATTGTTTAAATGTAAATTTTGTTTCATTACTTAAAAAACATAGTAATTGCGAAGTTTAGATTTCAACGAAGCAAATAGCTGTCCTGATTCGCTCCAAATGGACATCTAAAATCATTGAAAGTAATAAGATATTTTTTTAATTCCGTTTATAATAGTAAGAAATTATTATTTAGATTGATTCGAAAATTCCTTCTCACAAAAAAAATGTAAAGCATAAAAGTGTAAAAATAATTTTTTAAGTAATAAAATAGTGAAAGGATGACTTTTATTTCCTATTAATATAATTAACATCTTTTAATAAGATTGCAAGTTTAGAAGAACAAATTTATCATTTCCGATGTCTAATGGAAAATAAAATAGAATAGCGATTTAAATTTCTTGCTAATAATTTTCCTCCAATAATGGCACTCACATAATTATTTTACCACATACATATGACAAAGATTACTTAAATGAACTTACTTCAATGTTTTTATTGAATTTAATGACTTGAAAAAAAGTATATTCTTAGCCAAAACAACGCAATATATGCAGTTAAATATAACTGAATTTTTGACCAGAGATATGGAACATTTTAAAATTTAAACAAATTTGAAGGATAATCCAAGGATTTGGAATTCGATACAAGCAATGGAGAATTTTTATTTAACAATTTTATGGACATCCTGTTAAATTTTCTATCTTTGGTATGCATTTGCATAATGCGAAAACTGAACAACAATTGAATATAGCGTGAATTTAAGCTGTTTTTGTAATAAGTCTCGATAAGAATAAGTTTTTAAATTATAAGTATCTTTCAAAACAAATCGGAAAAAGTTTTTTTTTTTTTTTTTTTTTTACAAAAACTGGAATGTTTGAACATTTCTGACGAAACTACTCTCGCAACCAAATTAAAATATTCGAAATGAGGACTCCTTTAATATTCCATATATGTTTGATAGGGAATAAGGATAAATGGGAAAAGGTTGTTGGTAAATGTTTGAAATTAGAATGAAATAATTTTATTATGTAACATGTTTTGTTACACTAAATGAATCATAAAAGTCTTAAACATAGCAAAATTTTACTAATAACTAATATATCATAAGTTATCGTTGTCATAATTCATTGAAATTTCTGAGCTACAGCAAATTAAAATTGCTTTTAATCGTTGATTGTAAAAGAGACAAGGAATTTTATGAGAGAAAACTTTTTATTCTAATTATTCGTTCACACAACATTTTTTTCATAAGTATAATTAAGTTGAAAAATGATAAGAATGAACTTGTAGGCTAGATATCAAAGTATTTTATCGTATCTTTTTTTTGTGAGTATAATATAACTAATCTTGTTTATAGGTATAATTTGCAAAATGTTATAAAGAAATATTCCAGTTACATTTATCTGAAAGATGATTAAAAATAAACCGACTTTTAAATGTCTAATAATTGTGTAATTCAGCTGAATTCAGAAAAAAGTGATCAAATTTATCATACATATTAAGATACATTTTAATTTAAAAAATTGCAGGCTATAATCTATTTTTAAAAATGTTTTATCTGCTTAAGATTTATTTGCAATAATATATGTTTAAAGATGAAACACATTTCCTATATTGGATAAACCTGATTCTTTTTTTAAGAACAATGATGAATCCTTTTCTTTTATAAATCCGTACTTAGTTATAGAATAGAGGGGGGGGGAGGGTTCAGGCTTTTAAAAAATTAAGTCCCTTCATGTTCTGAAATTTTTACTAGTTTGTACAGAATAGTTTTTAGAGTTTTTAAAAATTAAGTCGTTTCATGCTATGAAATTTCTGCTATTTCGGAAAAGAAATGTTGTAAAATAAGATGGTTTCGAAATTGATTTTCTTTTTCATGGAATTTGAAAAAAGTTTTCAAGAAAATTTGTTGATTTTAGCTTTGCTCTTTGTTTTATTTCAAATAATTTGAATCCGCTTAAGAGTTACATAATTCATATTACTTAAATATTATATTAACTTAATTACTATTATTATTATTTGTTTGTTTATTCTGATACACGATACTGAAGAAAAATTAGATCGTAAAAGAACAGTTGGAATGAAGTCACAAAAAGTAAATAATCTCATTTTTTGATTTTCAGTTCAAGTATTAAAATTCGGTGAATATGTTAATAAATGCAATACAGCACTTTTATAATAAAAATGAAAGTTAATTCAAAAACAGACTCAACGCGAGTCTGTCTCAATAGGCAGAAGGAAAGTATGAAAATATACATACTCGGATGAAATAGTTGACAATCGATTGATATATGGATTCATAATGAACGAAGTCACTAAAAAAACTAGTAAACGCAAGAAAGCAAGTGACAATGAGAGCCACTTCTCGCCTCTATGACTTGAACCATGAAGATCATTTAAGCAGCGTAAAGGATTATAGCATACAAGAAACAAAAGAAAATAGTTAAAATAGACAGATTCAATTATTTATAAATCATGTCGAAGACTACTAGAGATAGACTTACAACAGTCCTTATTGATTTAAAAAAACCTAGTCATAGATAATACGCGCGGTTTATAGATTTTCCTAAGTAATTCCCAGTAAGGAAAAAAAATTGTTGATTTGAAATCAATAATTGTAATTACAGAATTCAATTGCAGAAAATTTCAACGTTATTAATAAAACTGACCAGAGAGGGGAGAGAAAAGAGATTTCTAAAACTGAATATTCAGAGGTAGGAAGTGGAATGATGATATTCAGATCCCTTCAGGTGGAATGCAAGTAGACTATCGATGCAATAATCAAGTTCTCTTGTATTTAAGTTAGACTATTGTGAAACTCAGGAAACTGATTTCCTGGTCTTCAGAAAATTTCATAACAGAACAACAATAGAATCTTAATATGCAAAGCAACATACTGAAAATACATAGCTTAAAACTTCTCAAGTACGATAATTTGTGGATGTGAAAGGTTATTTTTTTACCCGAATGCATGTATTTCCAGTAGACTCTTGATGGCATCTAGCTGAAATTAGTCGAGCGAAATGGGACAGGTGGGGCCGGATGAAAGGGAACTGACAGAGGTGTATTATAAAAGAACGGGAAAAACAAGCGTCAGCCGTCACTCCATGTATCAAAGTGGAGATGTGTGAGAGGGGGCGCTGTAGTATAGGTGCGTCGATCCATGTGCGCCTTTGAAGGGGGAGTGTTAGCATAATCAGGATACGGTTGCTATGGAGACGCTCTCCCTCCCCATAAGAACCGGCCGCTCTATGCTCTTCCCTCAGAGCACAGCTGGTTCTCCTCCCGAAAGCATCTCTGCTCTGGCTCTTCCTTCTCTGCCTTCCCTTTCATTCTCCCCTTACTCATTGTTTGCACTTTGCAGCCAAGGCTTAGACTTGCATTTTTGAAAATGAAAGCTTTCCTTCCCTCAGATTTTAATATTTAGAAGTCATTCCTTATGGCATTTCAAGTCATATGTGTAATTTTTTTTTCAATCGATATTTTTAATATTTGAAATCGAAATTTCAATAAAGATAAACGAATATATGTCCATTTTGAAATGAAATAAATTTATAGCTTAGAGCGAAATGTTAAAACAAAACGAGTTCAAAATTTTTAATTTTCAAGAAATTTTTCTTTAAAAATTCTAGAATTTCTTCGCTTTTATAACAGAGATAGGAAAAAAATTGAGCGCGTAGAAAATCAAATGAATTCCATTAAATTACTTGCATTTTTTTTGAAATGAAGTCTAAATTTATTTAAGATTAAATAATAAATTTAAATTATATCCAAAAAGTGTATTAATAAAATGCTCCTCCTAATAAAATAAATTAGATATTAGTATTTATTTTCCGTCCCCCTTTTCCATGTCCCCAATGCATTCTTTGCTTGTCCATTATTTTCAACAGATTATTTCAAGAGCAGTCTTCATTCTTGCCTCACTTCTGAATCCTGCCGCAGTCACTGGTCTTGCCTCAATCACGGGTAATGTATTATTTTATTTTATTTTTAGATTTTTAATCGCTAACATTTTTTATTTATTCTCATTCATTTCTAAAAAGATGAAACCATTGTTCTTGAGAAAAGATTAAAAAGGTTTTTATTATGCATATTTTTAAAAAAGTGATCTTTCTGAATATTAAAATAACATTTTTGATTTTTTTTATCTCAAAAACTAGGTCGATTAAATGTTTTGAGCAAATACTTATTTTATTACAATATAAAAACAAATCATTTAAGTTTAAACAAGCTGTAAAAAAATGGCACAAATCGAAACAAATTAAAAGATATATGTTTTTTAAATTAATTCAATGTTTTAGACAGTAAAATCTAAAATATATTTTCTAGAATGCAATATTCAATTTAAATCATTCAGCAAGAAAAAATAATACTTGTACTTAAAATTTATTCAGATTGAAGAGGGTTAATGCAACTATAATCGAACAAACTTCACTTTCTCGCTCGTTAACTCCTTGGAGAACAATATCTATTAATGCGTAAAAATGGAATATTAAGCAAACACATTTTAAAGGAATGCTAAATTTTAATAAAATATGGTTATTTGTCCTATATTTTTTACAATTTACTAAAAAACAAAACAAGCTTAAAAACATTTTTCTGTGCAATAATTCAAAAATTAACGCGGTAGCAAAAGATAGTCCACTTCAGTTGCGAAATGAACTATTTTGATCACTATATGAGAAGCGATCCCAAGCGATCCGAAAACTCATCTTAAGTGATAAGCGAGTCCGGTAGAAAGCATCATCATGCACCCTGTTGGTCTTTCCGTTCGAAGCAGTGCGCTAAGGAGTTCCGAAAAAATAAGAAAGAAAAAAAAACTTATGTCGATAGGGCAATCTAGAGCCCAGCCCCTGTGGTATCGCCACGATCGATTCATATTCCCCCTCTTTTAGAGCAGACACAACCCCTCCCCCCTCTTTCCCCCCGGTCTGTTTTAATCTTCTACCAGTACCGCCCGTGTTTCCGCCATATTGGTCTCTTACTGCAGACTCGTCAGCCAGCATCCTCCAGTGAGCATGCGCAGTTGCCTCTTACCGCAGCATAGTAGTGGAGGCTCAGAGCTCCCTCCACTCATAAGGCACACCGCTTCTGTCCTGGCATGAACCCTCTCTTTATCCTCCGACGACTACTGTGCAGTTGTCCTCTCACTGCAACCGCGTGCTCTTTGTTCTTCATTCATCGGTGCTCCACTCCTCCAGGTGGCATATTGAGGGGAAGCAAATGATAGGAGCGCTTCTGTTAACTCTTTTGTTTTCGATTAAGCCGCTCATATTTTCTTTTAACTATTTTCGTTCGAACTTATAAACCGTGTTCATTATTCAATACTTTCATTTTCACTCTGTATTATCGAAGATACGATTATCTATTAAATAATATTTTGGCCCTGCTTGCATTGAAATTATTTTGCTGTAAGCAAGGAACGTATATTTTATTATTATATAATATTAGTATTAACTTTACTCCAATTATTACAATATTAACTTTACTCCAATTATTTTATAAACGAAACCGACTTTTTTCTTATCACGTATTTCATCTGTAATTATATTGATCGTTTATGAAACTTTTACTATTCATTTTAACGAAATAAGGAGAACGACTCCTCTGATCTTTAAAAAAAAAAAAATCGTGCCTTTTGTACTTCTGCTTATTTGAGAGGTTGATGCCAGTATCAGAAGTAGGTCGTTCGAAATTTTTTTAACGTAATTTGGTAGTTAATCTTAGAGTTCATCTGCATGAAAACCAAAGAAAAGTTTCGGAAGAACTGCGGTGAGTTTAGTAAGAATCTAGCATATTATTATTTATATTTGTATTACTTTCTTTCTAGTGCATATTAATGAAAACTAATAAAAAATTTTAATAACGACATCTGTATATGTGATATGAATTTAACAATTGTATACTTTAAATGCTTTCAATTTAAGCACAAAACTGTTTGAACTGTGTAAATGATAGCTTATCTTGATATTTTTATTCAGCTAAAATTGAGTGGCAACAAATCCTAAATGATTGTATGTCGCGATATATTTCGACGATTAAACAGATTATATAGTATTGTTTTCGTCGGCTTTTCTCTGTAGAAGCCTATTAATTTTAAATAATGACACTTAAAATAGTTTAATAAAAATTTTTGTTATTGTGATTAATTAAATTGTAAAAAATAATAATGTATTTTTAATAATTTTGTACAAATGTTATTTTCACATAAAATCTATTACGTTTCCAAAATCCTCTTCAATACTTTAAATGAATATGATTATTGTATTACTTTCCCCAAAAAAGCAAAAAAAAAAAAAAAAAAAAAAAAAAACTTTAACAGAAACATCGCGTAATATTAATATTATTATAATGTTTGTAAATGCGACTTACAAGCCTGTGCTCTCTAATTTTTGTGTGTAAAAGGACAGTTATCACCTTACTCTGATACGACGGTCTTATGAATAAAAAAATGCTTAATGTGAAAGAAGTATTCTTAAAGTGAAAAACATATTACGAAATGTAGATAGTGTTTAATTATGTAGATAGTGTTTAGATAGTAATTTTATTTGTAGATTTAGATTTCTCTAAATTCTAAAAACTAACAGTTTTATTCTTTGTTTATTTCTAAGAATTTATTAAAATTCTTTATTTATTTGTGTGATTATTTTATGTGCATGTGTATTATGAAAATAACTGGAACATTTCTGAAAATATTTGAGTTAAAACCATACAAAGAATGAATAGAGTGTTTTTTATGTATTAATACCTCTTTTAAATATGATACTTATTATATTATGAAAAGAAATGAAGCTAAATTGAATTTAAAATCCTTTTTAAGAATTAAATTTATTGTTTTCAAAAAAAGAATACATTCCTTTAAATTGTTATAAGATGGATGCGTTTTTTTTTTAATATAATGATAAATGTGTCTTGTTCTGAAGTAATATTTTCATGCTCCCAAGTTCCATCTCTGCCACTTTTACCATGGTGATGGGTATTTATTCGAGCAGTCAAGATAAATAGAGAGTATAATAATAAATAGAGAGAAGTAGAAATCAAAAGAAATTCGATGGCCTCTTTATATTCTTTAATATTAAATGATTAATATCTTTTAAAATTGATTATTTTTTGATAAGAGAATAAATATTTTTTATTGAAATGTTCTAGGTGAACTTACGATTTTTAAAGACTTTGTTTGCAATGAATCACTCAATTAAGACGTCATATCGAAAATTAGTTCGCATATCAATTAGAAAAGAATACATGATTAATAATATTGTACTCAGGAAGATAAGTTACTTTTGACATTAATTTATAATTTTAAAAGTGAAAATGTATTATTAACTTTATAATTTACATATATAATTAACTTTAATATTATGGAAATTGAAGTGTTTTGTTTAAATACTGAAAGTCAATTAAATTTAAAACTTTAATAAATAATTTTGAAAAATAGTATGATATTATTTTATTCTCTAAAATTAATATTTATTATTGAATTATATTATTGATATGTAGTTTAGATACTTATTCGAGAAAAATCAAAAAATTCGAGACATTCATTATATAAAAGTCTAAAACAACCATCATACAATCCATATATAGAAAACCATTTATCTCATTGTATTTAATAGTTATTTATTTACGAATTGTCAGATTTTAAATAGCAACAATTGTATTTGAAATTTATGCATTCATCGAATAACTATTTTAAAAAAATCATTTTGCCCGATTTATCTGCGTTAAAAAAATTATTTATTTCTAAAAATCATTTTCAATAATGATTACATCTGTTCACATCTATTTCTGAAATTCAATTTCAAAGACTAAGTAACTGAATTAGTATTTCTTTTAAAGTCATCCGTTAAATATATATTGTTTAAAAAATCCCAAAGCCAGCTTATCAAAAAACGATGAATCTGCAGTTTATTCGTTTCGACCCGAACTGTCCATATTTCCTCCGAGGGAGACAAACAATCATTGTTCCTAGTGTGAGTATGACGGGTAACTATTAACCCCGGGTTTGCATCCTCATCCTCGCAGCTGCCTTTTTCCACAATAGTCGCTCCCTCACCACGTACGTTGAATCATTGTATGGGAGGATTTATACATGCGCTCCCAGATCCATGACTATTCAATTCACAAGGGGGGCCGTTGGAGAGGAACTTTTTTTTTTCTTTTCTTTTGATTGTGGATACATATGCTCTTGAATATGTGATTCTTCCTATGCTTTTTTTTTTTCGCGCTATCCCAGATGAGCCTCAATTCTCCGACAATTTTGTACTGGTTTTCTATTATGCATTCTACTTACCGTGCGATAGTTTGAATTAAATTCTATTTGTTGAATTCTTTGAGTTTGAGTTTCAAACTTAATTTCACACTTATTTGATAATCTGATAAGAAAAATATAGCAGATAAATGGTTTTTCGCTTATTTAATTGAACGTTGTTTTCAATTATAAGTAATTAATTAATTAAGAATTCTCTGATATAAAATGAAATTTTGAATCATATTTTTTGCCCCACGTCCCATAAAATGAAATTTTGAGTAATAGTCTTTGCCCCACATCCCCCCTCTCCCTCTCCATCTGTTGTTGTTTGGAATAGGCTGTCAAAACTGAAAGTTTTAAATCCCTTGTTCATTATTATTTAGCAACTTGAAACAGTTGATTTTTTGATTAATCAAATTTATTATTAATGCGAATTTAATATCAAATTAATTAAAATTAATTTGAATGCAATTTAAGAAATTTGAAATTGAACTTAAGATTTATTCAGGAATTCTTTATCTACTTATAAAATATTTTTATGTTTTTAATTAACTGAACTTCTTCCTCAAAATTTTCTATTTTCTCTTTAATTGATTGACAGTTCTTAAATTATTTCCTTTATGGAAAATTTAGAGACCAAAATTGGGTTAATTTCCTCCATCCCATCTTCAAAATTTCATAACGATGTTTTTGCCTCATATACTGAATGCCTGATCGATTAGTTTGCCCTAAAACAACTTACCATATTATAAAATATTTATTTAAATATATAAAAATTTATATTTTTACAATTTTTTCATTATAATTAAAACGTTTTAACTTTTATTATTTTCACTTGGGAAAAACCTGATATTTTATTAACAATATAACTTAAATTCATGGCATATTCAGTCCTGTTTTATTCATCAAATGTGCTTAGGAATTAAATTCATCATTAATCTTATTATGTCAAATTAATATTAAAGCTTGAAAATTATTAATTAATGCTTTTTGGTATTTAATATTGAGTTCTAAATGACGAAACAATTGATTTTATCGAAACAATTATTTCCAATAACGTAATGATGATCTTTCACTTCTAATATAATTTAACTTTAATTGTAAAACTTGACTAATTTCTTATCTTTTATTACATGTTTTAAATTTTTTACACTTTTTTTATTTGATTTGATTTGTCTCACGTTTTGAAAGATGTAATTTAGCAATTTATTTTTCAACCACTTTTCTATTTGCTAGGATTTAGAAATTTTTTGCCCTTTCTTATTATATTTAGCAATATACTATTTTAATATTTTTAAAACTTAATTATCCCTTATTTACCCAATTAATTAAACTAAATTTCGATTTCATAAGAGTGGCGCCACCTGGTACTGAATCAGGAGAACAACTTGATAGTCAAATTCTTTAATTTTAAAATGATAAAATGTAAATATTAAATTAAAAAAGTAAAAGAAAATATATTCTTTTGTAAACTAATAAAAAGTGTTTTGAAAAATTATAGTGATTAAATTTCTTGCTTCGTATCACTCAATGTAGGTAAGTGAACGCCCAAGAACTTCTTAGCTTGAAAATGAAAAATTCTTTTGTCCGTAGAAGCCATCCTACATCCCTTGCCAAACGGTAAGTGGTTTTACTTCTTCACATTTCATTTGTCAACAGAGTTCAGATAGCATAAGATGTTTAAAATATCATATTCATATCGCCATAACTTTAGTGTGATTGTATACGAGATTTTTGTGCAGCTATTAAAAACTTTTGAAATAAAAAAATAAGAATAAAGAAATTTTAGAAGAACGGAAGTTTTGATAAACTGATTCAAAATTAACTAAATGAGTTCTAGATAATCTAAAAAATTAATCTAGTTGGTGTATATATATATTCTTTCTTTATGCTGAAATATATTTCAGATGAGAAAAATTTCAATACAATTTTAATCGATTTTACATTTTCTTAAATCTAGACGCTAAGTTTATCACAAAATAGTTACGAAATGCTATTATGAGTTAACGGAATCATGTATTTCATACTGCTATTTTGAAATTGAAGCAGTAGTTAAACAGATAGATGACTGAAAAATAAATTGAAAAAATAAAAGTAAAGTTTAGAAAACAGGAAACTATCACAAAATGTTTCAAATTACGTATCAAAAAGAAATAAGGTTTTGTTTTATTGAAAAAAGAGCTATGCAGCTATCCAGTTTATTATTTAAACAGTCTACTATTTAGACAATTTTGAAACATCACATAATATGTAGATACTAACATAACCTTTCAGCAGCAAAGAAATAAACTGAAGTTTTAATAATATTTTTGAACTTTTGTATCATTGTCAACTGCCTTTGATTAAAGGATGTTTCAGTTTTTAAATAAAAAAATTCTTTCTGGTAATCCGGAAACCAAGGTATATTTCTTTTTTCCTGAGATATAGTTACAAAAAGTAAATTTCTTCATTAATTTCGCAAAACCTGGAGTCATGAAGCCAAAAGTGAGTGAAGATGTCACAAGTATTCTCTCATTTTTTGAATATAAAACAGTTAAAAACACCCTTTTAAGAAAGGTAACGGCTCCCAATGAGGCTGTTTGAATATACTTTCAATCGTCAGTTGGAAGCAAGTTAAGCGAAAGTAAAAAAATTCAACATTTCTACTCACCTTGAGCTATATGCTCCACCTGCGAGGTTTTCACCTGCTCTACAAATCAATCAAAATTACTCTTATCATGTTTACTACATAACATCCGTTAAAAATATGAGTAACTATGGGTTCTAGTGATCATAATTCGAAAAATAATACAAAAAATTTACAAAAAAACGTGGCACGTGGCATAAAGAACCATTGCTATAGATAGTCTTTTCATAAGGAACCTACTTAAAATTATACGAAAGATATAGGGGTAATACAAGTCGTATTATTTTACTAATTATATAAATTTTTGTCTTCAATTATATTGTTTAATCCGATTATATGACCCAAATCATATTAAATATCATTTGAAAATAACTTTTAAATTTTTTATTCACCCTAAAATGTTAAATAAGTAGCTTCAGTGAAAAAGTTTTTAATGCGGTTTTAACTATTTCATAGAATTAGCTCTGAAATTTTCAAAAGTTCAAGATTTCAAGATTCTCTAAGAATATGTAAGAGATTGAAAGTTTCTGGGCTTTAGAAATCCTAAAATATTGCAAGTAGAATGAAGCATAAAGAAAATCAAATTATTTCAGTTTAATTCGATTTTAAGATATATGATTATTCGAACGAAATCTATCCGTCCTAGCACGAAACAGTCAAGCGTATTTGAATGATCGACAACCACAAATAGCTCAAAGAGTACTAAGGTTAATTTCAAAACAACCATCACCTGCTCATGCGCAAATCTTTCCTTTTAGAAGTATGGCCTATCATAAGAATTTCTAATGCCCTACTGTGGCACCCAGGGTGAACTGAATGATCGAAACTCAACTAATAGCAGTATTTCGGGCTCCAGTGCATACTCTCATTACAAGAAGTACAGAAGACGATTTCTCATAACGAAGTACAAACCATCATCAGCAATGAACTTAGTTTGAGTTTGAGTAGAAAAGAACATCCTTGCTTGAATTGCGCCAAGTATACAATATAAGGCGATGGGCCCAGAACAGCATTCTTAATTCTTTTTTTCATTCACTCATAAATTAAGTGAGAATTGAATCAGACCATTTCTCATTCTCACGTCTGATGTGCCCCTTCGTTGGGGATTGTATTTGATTTTTAAAAACGTTTATACAATTTTAAAGATTTTTAAGATGTACTGACAGAATCGTAGCATTTCGCTCTTTTTTAAATATCATTCTGTGCGATATATTTTTTCTAAAAATTAGATTGTAAGTAGCACGAAATATTGTAATGTAGCGTACAGATCGTTGTGATCTGGTGGTAAAGTCTTGGTTTCGGAGCCGGAGGGTTTCAGGTTCGAGACTAGTTGGGGCCTTCCCGCTGGTGTGGCATGGAAGTTTGGAGCAAGGTGTCTGTTCAGGTGTCGTCCTCAACATCTGATCGTGATTTCGAAAACAGTAGTCCTAACGTTTTTTATAAAATGGGGATGTTAATATAGCTAAACTTAAGTGATATAGCGTATAATTTTTATGGCACAATATTGTTCAGTATTATTTTGAGCATTGTGCTACGAGCGTGAAACATGTCAGGCAACTTGTTGAAGGTAAGAACTTTCATTACCGGACCGAAGTCATTGAAAGAAGATTCCAGCTGTATGGAACTCCTCATCCAAGATATTTTAGGTAAGTTTTATTATTCCTTTTTAGTCATTTTTAATTATATTTACTTATTTTGGGCTGCTTAAAGGTAGGTAATTGTATGCATCCAAGAGAAACTTGAAATATTTTGCTGAATTTTGTCTAAATTTAATAAATTTCACGCTCTAGAAATACTGTTTAATTACACAAATATTTACTTTCAACATTATAGACAGACATGGAAGTGGGTAAATAACTAAATGAAAAAAAATTCTAAAAGCAAAAATTATGATCCAAGAACAAAAACATGGAACGTTTCAAAATAATCTGCAGTAAAATGTTGGCAAGAAAATCTTTATAATTTTAGCCTAATCTGTTTCGTAAGCTTTTATTTTCATTAGACTAAAATACTCAATACCATTGTTAAATTGTGCGATATATAGTATTTTTACCGCTATCAATTATTGAATTCTAAATAGAATATCCAACTCATGCAAAAAATAACAATTATTTCTCTTCACTGAATTAAAGCAAGAAAATATCGAGGAAATAACCTTTATTCTTCAGATCACGTAGCGAGACAAACTCAGTTATAAATCATTGTAGATATATGTTATATAAAAAATAATTCCAACTTCGGTGATTCCAGAACTATTGAACAAAAGAACTGGATGAATACGAAGTTGGCAACATCCTTACATGAGGCTGTTCTGAAATAACATTAAATATAACACGTTTTTAACAAATATTTTATATTGTAAAGTTTGGATTATCTTATTTTGGAACCGAAAGGTTTCAGGTTCGGGGGCCGATTCCATCGTGTAAGCGAGCCTAGGGCACATTAAATCCCTTGGCACAAAATGTCCTCCCGCTGGTGTGGTAGGGGAGTTTGGAAAGGAGGGTGCCAGTTCAGATGTCGTCATCTGATCGATGTTCAAAATTACGAGGTCCATCCCAAAATAGATCTAGAGTTACTTTAAAACGGAACTTCAATATAATTAAATTAAACTTGAATTATTCTCCTTATATGAATACAAGGTCTCTTCTCCTTTTCAACTAGTGTGCAATATTATATGACAGAAATTTACTTGGTCATTTAGGCTCGTGAATAGTATTTTGATTGAATAAATGTAATATCATCTGTATCATTCAGAATATTTATACCTTAAATTTTAATTACTTTGATTTAAAAAGTATCTTGTAAATGGAAATTTGGCGTTTAATTAATTACAAAGCAATATCAGTTTTTATCCTCTCGTTATGCTAAAAGATAATGAATCATAACAAACATGACTTTACTTAAATATGACTTACTTTATGATTTACAAAATCTTTTAAAGTAAATTCTTTTAATTAATTAACTGTTATTAACCATTCAATTTCAAACATTCTTCAGTTTCAAAAACTTGTTTCCATAACTGAAATTCTTTACTTCAATAATATTATTACTTGGAATTAAGCTAATTTCGATTTTACTTGTAGATTTCATTATGTGTTTCTGTAGATACATAAACTTCTTAGATATTTAAACAATTTATTAGCTCACCTTACCTTTAAGCATCTTTGAAAAATGCATCTATACAGTTCTTCGCTCCTAATGCAAATCCAACAGGAACAAGCATGTCTCTTGCAAATATATTTGAAGCAATTTATGTAGTATTCTGAAATAAAGTACATACACACACAACTTTTATTATCAGCGATTGCAGTAGCTATAGTTTAAAATTATATTTTTCTGATCCGAAATAAAAATATAAATAACTTTAGGGAACACTCTTTTTGACTGATAGGATTCAGATTCAACCTTTGGTTTTTGATACTTCATTAAATCTAGTGTTTCGAAAAGTCCAAAATATTTCAAATGTATCAAGCTTGTTTATTTTTACTTCAAAATCAAAGCATGAAATTCCCTATCACATCAGCTTAAAATTTTTCCCAAGCAGCACTAAGTGTTATTAAATAGCTTTAAGATATTTAAGTTAGGAAAGAAAAAACATTAGTTCGTTCTATCACTCGTGAGCAAAAGGAAAAACACATCATCCCCAATGTTATGTAATATGATACGCTGTACTTCTGCTTTAATTTGTTACGTTAAAGTCCGTATGTGATTTCTAAAAAAATAAATTTATGCTGCTTTTATAGTTTTTTTAATGCAGGAAATTGGCACTGTATATTGATTTTAAGTTTTTATTTGATTGTTCCTAGAGGCAGAGCCGATGCATAGAATACGGATGGTGTTAGCTTCGCTTTCTAAATTAAAAACCTCATGGTTACTGCTGTTTATTGAATGAAGCTATTCTTCTGCTAATTGAATTAAAGAAATGAAGCATTTTTTCTGCTTATTGACAGAATGGAATGGAATGAAATTCCTTTTCCGCTTATTTAATTTATTGAAATGAAGCTCTCTCAAAAATTTTAACCAGAGCATTTATTTTTAAGCTTTAAAATTCGTGTCATTTCTGCCTGCATATTACAGTAAAGTTTGCTGTTTAAGCATTTCAGAACTTCAGAAAATAGAAATGCTGAACCTATTTTAACTGTTTTAAGCTCTTTGCTACAAAAAAAGAAAAGAAAAGAATTAAAAAATTAAATAGAGCAAAAGCTTCCGTATTTATTCGGTGCTGCCTAAAGGATTATTGTAGTTATGCTTTTAGTTATCAAAATTATTATTACATTGTTTTGCTTAATTAGCAACAATAAAGCATAAATTTATTTTTTTAAAATCCGTAGATTCTTCGCCCTTTTGCTCGCGGGCTATTGGATGGTCAACGTATCAAAATAGAACGAACTGGTCGTCTTCAACTGTCCAAACTCCCCCTCTGCTTCAAGAAGAAGATAGACTCTTCCATTCTAAAATAGTTGCCTTAAGCCCGCCTAAGACTGTGAAACATCTTTCGATCATAATAATGTTTCATCTAAATTCTTTGTTCATCTATTTTTATGTAAAGGATTTATTTCCTAACTTAAAAACAAAACCATTAAAAATAAAATTATTTTATTCTGCATCGTTTTGTGGTTATTTGATTCTTTTGTATTTGCTGACTGTTTAGATTGAAAAGTGTATGAAATGATATAGTATATAACATGTATTTCGCTTTCTAGGATTTCTCACAAAAAATATGGGAAAGAGTCAGAAGGCATCCTGAAAGTAAATAATTTTTCTTTTATTTCAATGCATGATTTAAAAAAATATATCTATCAAATTAAAGCTTAAGTCTGCATTTCTTAACTAGAACCTCATTTTTAAAATCAAAGTAATGAAAAAGTTAAAATGTATTATTATTTTCTTGTATTTTATAGCTAAAAACTGCGTTTTTTCTATTCTTATAAGCAGATTTTAGTTTATTTTATGAGCTTAAACAAGCTTGGGTTAGTTCCGTTAAATTTAGAAGATTTTTCTGCGAATTTTTTTTTTTAAAAACGAGTAAATTCATTCTAGTGCATATTTTAAGAAGAAAATCCATTTTTTGCCCTTTAAATTCTTGGTATTAAATTTCAATTTTTTTTTCAGGGTACACTTTTGCTCTAAGTATGCAATTACCTTCAGAACTATGAAAAAAAAATTATATTAAGTATTTTTCTAAGCCTGCCCTGAAACTTTTTATTTGATTAAAAAAAAATTATAAATTGCATATTTTTGTATCTGTTCTCCCACTCCAACCATTTAAATCAATAATCGTAAAATAAATGAAAATATGTATCTTCCACAGCTCGCTACCTAAAAAGCAATTTTATTTGTAACAGGATAGTATTCACCTTCCTACCAACTCATATCTAAGGGAAAATGTTGGGAAGAAATTCATCGAAGGAATACAGATAAAATGTATTTTTATAGTCGAAGGTTGAAAGTCCTAAATTCAGTATGGTTATTTTTTAATAAGAAGGGAAAGGGTAGTATGAATTAAAATGTAGATGGTTAAAATTTAATAAAGTTATTTTAAAAAGTTAAAAAAATTAAACTTCTAAAGCAATTTTGTTATGAAAAAAAAAGGAATTCTATGATGTAATATACCTATAATTTAGCTCCACTCTTTCAAACTTGAGATAATGCAAATAATGTAAGACTTTTTTTCCTAAAATAATCATAAGAACCTTAATTTTTGCAGATATTTCCAAATCATTCTTTTTTTTTTTTTTATGAACTGAAAAGGGAATTTTTTTTCAGAAAATGAGGGGAATCCCCTACGTTGGGTGTACGTAATAATATATATATATTTTCTGCATGATGCCTCCACCATCACCATTATTTATCACCCAACACATTTTCGTCATGCTTTTTATTTTTTTTTATTTTTGAATAAACATTTTTTCTTCTCTAGCTACCTCTGCTTGTTTTAATTCTGTTCTGGTTCTGTTCAAATTTATAAGAACTATTAACTATATTAGTTGCTTTCTGGATGGTTCAAATTCAGAGTATATTCTATGATGCAATATGGCCAACTATTATAAAATTCACCTGATTTTTTTTCTTTCTATTATTTTAGTAAAGTGTGACCAATAATATTATAAAAAATTTTGTTGCTTAGCTTTAAAACAACGTAAGTAGCCATCATTCTTTTGTTAATTATTTAATTGATGATATCTAAATGTAATCATTTTCTTATAGAAATGATTCCACATAGCTTTTATCCCGACTTGTCCGACTTTCAATACAACATTCAATAGAATTGTGGTTAGTATAAAGATCCAACTAAGGGGATCCTTTTTTTCTATATAAAGTATGTTCAAACCAGTCCTTTCAAAAACCCTATCTTAAGTTTTTTCAATGTGAAATTCTATGAACTATTTCAGAAGGTACAGACTACGTAAAATACTTGAACACCTATTTTGCTTCTTCCATAAGCTATATGGTCGTACAGCTCAAAATCCATATTTTCAAGATTGCTATTGAAATATCATTAATATTATAAGGAACCCTTTTGGCTTTGGAGAAACTATGAAAGGGTGCTGAAATTCTGAACTGAAGCGGGAATTATACTGTACTTGCCTTTGCACTTCCAAATAAAATCGAATGGTTTGTTGCGCATCATTCATTGACGGTATAATAATTATGATAAACATTCAATGAATATTCGTCATAATTTTGATTTGACGTTGTATAAAAAACCAATATTCCAATCCCAATCAGAGTGAAATTTAAATAAAGAAGTTGTAGTTTTTGTTGACGGATGAATGTCAAGTTTTATAAAATTCTGGCTAAGTTAGCCTCTTTTTTAAAAAAGTTTAACAGTTATTTTCGAAGCATTTCTCTGATTTCAATTCGATAAACAGAAACGAAATATTTTTTTCTTTATAAATTTGGCATGATAGGTAATGAGACAATGCTTTAATTTTGTCCAAATAATTGCGACTTGTGAACAAAACTGAATAAAAGTCGCATTTCAAAAAAACTTATATTCTAATAAAAATGCTTGAGGCTAAAATACTGGCAACTAAGCTTACTTAAATTTTACTTTTATTTTATGTACTGAAGGCCTTATATTAAATAAATATCAGATTTTTCTCGTTTCTTAAAAATTTGCAAGGTTTTTTTTCCGTTATAAAATTTTATTACCATTTAAAAGTTTTGAAAAATATTTAGTATTTGCCTAACAAATAATGATATGCATGCTATGTTCAACTCATAAGAAATGAAAAGGAATCATTGAAAGGTTTCACACATGTCTAGATAATATAATTAACAAGTAATGAGACACAAGATTAAAATATTAGCTCATTAGGTGCAAGACTACTTTTAAAGTTACAGTAAATGTAAAATTTTATCATGATAACACAAAATTTAGTGATAAATCATGGATGAAAAGCATCTATATTTTGCTCCTGTAGAAAATTTATTTCAGTTATGATCTTATTTAAATAAATATCCTTCATTCATCAAATGATGAATGAAACCACAAAAGTAGAGCAAAGCTTTGTGAAGGTTCTCTTGAATTATCGAAACGATAACGCAACAAAGCAATTGCTCCGAGAGAGCATTTTTAAAATAACTCTTCAAAAGTACTAAAACATGTTGAAGTCATGAATCAATAGGAGCTTTTTTCGTGCCTTCTAAAAGGGATAAGAAAAGAAGAAAAAGAAATCTTCTGTCCACGTAATAAAGCACTCAAAGGGATAATAATGTAGTGGCAGTGCATGCAGAATCTCATTACGTTGTCATGGTTACAGGAGGAAAGCGTTGAGCTGAAGAAGCTCCTGAAATTATTGAATTGTAAAATGGTATGCCGATTTACTTATATACATATTTGGTTCGCCTTTTATTGAATATTTTTGGAATCTTCCAATGCAGTTTGCAGAAGTCATTTAGTTTCCTTTTATAGTTGAAATGATCATCTGAACTTAGAAATTATGGAATAGGATTGGAAAAAAACCCTGATTAGGTCATCATTTAATGCACTTTCTCTTTCTACACATCTAAAATGAGCGGAACATGCTCCATTTTAAGTGTAAATAGCTAGCTAATAATTAATAAAGGCTTGATTTTTTTTCAAAATTCCATGCGAATAGCTAGCTGCATGCAGCCTTTATCTGAGCATCGATAGAGCAAGTCCTGCTGGAAGAGAAAAATGGCAAGTTTCTCTTACTTGTTGGATAGAATTTTTTTCATGGCATTCAGGTATACACACAGTTTGATTTATGTCTGTGAATTGCGGGCATTTTTTAAAAATTACCAGCAGCATGTTTAAGTGAGAAAATAAATCTTTTAACAAAGGATAGACTTTTGGGTTGCTATTTTTATTAATGTTTTTGGTAATGACATATCTTTTTCATTTATTAATTGATTTTTGCCAATATATAGCAAAAATTGGTCAATGAATCCTCTTTTTTTTTCTTCGAAATATTTTCCGTTACTAAGAAACTGGAACACTTTCTTTAAAATAAGTTTAAAATTTAAAAAAAAAAAATTAAGATATTTTATAAAGTTTTTGTTACTGGTTAGTTATGTAAGGACTTCAGATGAAAAAATTGATAAGATTATAGAGGGAAAAATATGAAAATTAATATTCAAAATGTTGATAGAATCTCATTTTCAAGGGTTCATATTACTTTTGAAACCGTATAACATCGTTTTCACATGAATGACTTTGCTATTTTTTAAACTCAGAACATCGCTGGTTTGACGTAAATATGCAAACTTTATTGAAGGATTCGACTAGTTCTTTGTATCTGTTCAGACGAGGTTTCGTTCCGATTGAGTCTGTTTCGACAGCGGAAATAGATTTCTTACTCTCATTTTCATCTGAACATTTTCATCTTTAAGAACATTTGAAATCATCCGGAGTTAAACCGAATGTAATTTGATACTCGTCAATTTTCAATAAAATGTTTCATTAAAATCATTTCTGTTTCATAAGTATTGATAAGTAAGTCCTTTGAGGGTATTCATCACCCCAATATTGTTAGGTTACCTTCTTTGCCTTGGTAATCGAAAATCATTATTGTAAATGTCAAATCTATTTCACACTTAACTGCTTGATCCGAGTGCTAATTATGTGTAGTCTGGTCCCAAACTTAATAATTTTAAGTTGTTGTTATTTGACGACCGAATGACGGTTGACATTTCATCCATTCCAAAGTTTCCAGGAGTATGATTTGAAACATTGAGGCATCACAAGGTCGTAATAAATGGAATCAGTTGGCGAGTGTACACCATGACTAGCTTTATCTCAAAAACCAAGGCCTGCGCAAAAAGGAAATCCTCTGCAGTTCATTTCCTCTGATAACTGAAACTCAGGCGACTATGCTGTGATGGACTCATTGGGGTTTTCGAACTTGTACTGGTCAGTGGACTGTTGGCTGAGTCCCGAACTATCATACAACTTACAAGAAATAGGTAAATATTGAAGCTTTTGCAGATTTTTTTTCTTTGCACATTGCATTATTACGTATCCGTTCATATTAATTTGTGATTTCGGAAATCACCCATTGATAAAATTCTTCTTAAATTAGTTTTCAATTCTTTAATGTTCAAGAGTTTTTCCAGTATATTTTTATGATAGCAATATCTTTACTATTTGAAAAGCTACAGTTTGCTATGGAAGTACATAACTATTTTCGAACATCAAATGATATTTTCTATGAAAGAAAAATATTAATAAAATCTTTCGACTTTAAAAGCATTTTATTAAATTCTTGTTTCTATTACAATAGCTTTTTCTGTATGATTACCCAAACTAGAGTAAATTTCTGCTAAGTTTTTGGGCCTTTGAAAGTAAAGAAGCCTAGAATGTTAGTAAAAAAGAATAAGAAATGATGCGAATGAAGCAATAAAAATTTAACCATGTGCAGAATTTGCGTTGTTGAAGTAAATAAATCAATTGACTAGTTACACTTCTTAAAATGCGTGAATCTCTTTAAATGAAGTATTTTCATTATTTGACCGTTTGAAGTTTCTGTGCTTCTATACGTCTTTCCTTTGCCCTTCTTTCTTTTCTTCACTCAGAAAACTCTTTGTCGGAACATATATTTCAGA
The DNA here is from genome assembly GCA_026543055.1 of Argiope trifasciata. Lineage (NCBI taxonomy): Eukaryota > Metazoa > Arthropoda > Arachnida > Araneae > Araneidae > Argiope > Argiope trifasciata. The sequence goes on from JAPMOQ010009429.1 coordinate 583,974, forward strand.
GAATTATGCAACACCTACTTATCAGAGACAACAATAAAGGAGCAAATATCTGTAAACCACAAAGAAAGTGTTTCCTGTAGAGTTTCGGTTCTTTTATTTAGTTAAAGTTTGTGTTTGTTTTTTTCATTTTCTCTCTACCTGTTTAATTAATGTGTAACTTAAAGAATTGACTACTACTACTATATACTATTGAAGTTCATGTTTATTCCATAAGTAATTTCTGATATTTAAAAGAATGAGTAGATACCATGAGATTTAAAATGTGGCTTAACTTTATTGTTCGTCTCAAACAGCTTTTGTTCTGGAAATATTTTATTCTCTAAACAAAAACTGTTCTGGTAGAAAAATTACTATGAAATAAGAAGCAAAATTAAATTGGGATGCTTCTATTTCTCCCTAATATTGATTTACATAAAGAAAATTAAATATATATTATCCATCACAGATTTCATAATACTTGTTAAAAGCATTGTTCCTATTCATATAATTTCAGCATACCTATTCTTCTTTCAAATGAAACAGTTTTGTTTTACATAGAAAAGATAAAATCTGCAATTGCTTGCTTTTTTGTTTATCTTTGAATTTTGAAAGCTAAAATAGTCAGGAAAACTAACAAAAAAGAAAACTGAGTGAAAAAAAGGGTGTGTTAGTAGCACTTAACTTATACCACCCGTCATTCATTAGCAAAGCGGTTCCCTGTTTGTGATCTTGCTTCTTTTTGATATTTTGTTCTACGACCAGCAGGATCTTATCGCTTCAGGTATCTAAGTTCTAGACAAATAAAACGATAAGAAAAGTGCCCGAAGCATTTTAGTAAATCATTTCTGTATCTAGTGTTATCTTCTAAGCCTCAAAAAGGCAGTGTCAGTTTGAAATATGCTTATGTCACATAACCCATTAATCAGTTGACTGAAAAGTGCATATCATTCGTAAATGCTAAATTAATTGCGAATAGTTTTTCGGGTTTATTGCGTTTGTTGCGCATGATGTAAGATCTCAAACGCTTTATAATAATGAACTATGGGATTTGGAAATAACGCCATTTTGTGTGAGACGGTGGAAATATACTCTCTAATTTTTTGTCTCAAAAATTGAGCAGTGCGATTCTAACTCCACTTGCAATAACAGCAGGGATTATTTAATAATAATGTAATTTATTTGGTAAGCTTAAAGTTTCTAGCACTATTTAAATTGTTTATTACCTTCTAATTTCTTTGAAATCCGTGAATATTAATTTAATATTTAATTATATAAATTAAAAATTAAATTGATAATCAATAATTTTGCTGTTTATAAGTGAGTGCTGATAATGCCACTGGGATTTTGGCATTTTTTTTTTTAATTTTTAACTCACTAATAACTTGGTACTAATTTTTTGTGCATTTATAAACTTGGTATATGCATCATAAGACAATGAAAGAAAGAAGAAAATAGATTCCAGTAGCCATCTTTTCAGAAGCATTCGTATTGATTCCTGCTTACAGTTTTCTTGAGTGGTTGACTAGACACGCGAGACAAAACAAAATGGTACTCGTTGAGGAGAATTTGGCTAGCCATCGTGCTTAATATTTTTTTTAAAAAAACCATTGCTTTGCTTTGTTTATTTAATACTAAAATTCTATTGAAATGTTATTACTTTCCAAAATGATTATGTTGAAAGTATCTTTTGGGGTTATATTTATAAATAATTATTTGAAGGCAATTAAATTAGATCCTATTTATGCTGGAAAAATATAAGACGGGGCTGAATATATCAATTTAAAATAATCCAACTGCTAAATTTCCCACTATTAATAGTTACATTAAATTTCGGTATATAATATAATTTGTCAGAAAAATAAATATGCACATGAATACTTTGATAAATTTCCGTTTCTTGAAAATGCGTACATCATTTTCATAAACTGCTGAAAGGAAAAAAATCCCTCTAATAGTACGTTTCTGTAAATTGAAGCAAAAAAAGTAATGACATTTTTCGCAACGATAAAATTCAATCCACATGCCTGTTCTTGCACTAATGTTTCCAAATACTTCCTGCCTGGTCTTTGACCACCTTATCATTATAAATAAATTTAACCGCAAAGTATTATTTATCCTAAAGATTATAAAATTAAGTTCGAAATACAAAAGAGCTAATTCTTTTATAGTGAAAATGACAATACATCTATGATTACATTAACATTTTTCGTTAATTTGTTCGTATGAAGTTCAGAGCAGTCACTAGATATTTCAGCAAATGATCTTTTGAATAGTGAAATACCAACCACTTTAGTTTTTTACTTATCAACCTTCTAGAATTCGTCAAAAAGCCCAGCTTTATGATGGTAACTGCCTACCTGTTAATTTAAGTAGTCCTTAGAAATATTCATTATTCTTAAAATGCAATGAAAAATACTGATGAAATTAACGACAATCTTTTTTTCCACCTGGTTTCTGCTGTTAAGTAGACGAACAACAAGCATTTTGTATGGTAGTAAGCTTAAAATCTGCAACTAACTTAAACCTGTTGAGTATCATCATACTAGTACTGGTGATGACTAATATATGAAGATAAAAATGTTCCTTGTTTCCCCCTATGCTTGCTGTTCGTTCTTCGCTGGATATTGGTGAAAATGTTTCCTTTGAAAATAACTTTATTCTACAAATAGAAAAATCAATCCGAATAATGTCTCGGGGAGTAAGATATTTTTCTCCTTCTATCAAAGAAGAGGGCATGCACAAAGAGCTCTTTGTTCTCCTTCGTATTTCAAAGTGGGTGAAAAGGCGCCGCTGCTGCATTCCCACTACTGATCAGCTCGTCTAGCCAGCCGGAAGTTTTACATTCATTTCAAATGGCTCTAAAATGCGACATCCTCATTAATTGGACATCCTTTGTTAGAAATCCGCTGCGAGATAAATGAAGACTGATATTAAAATTTTTGTTGCAGTGAGATTGGATTATTCTTTTTATTATTATTCCCTTATTATAGCTGGAATTCTAAAATTTTCTCATTTCTCGATGGAGAATGCTGCCTGAAATAGCCTAAAAATAGCATGCTGAACATTGAGATTTTTTCAACTGCAAATAATTACTCTAACCTTTAAGTAGTTTGGAAACTTATGTCCATTCCGTATAGTTTATTAGAATTATTTCGATATAAGATGCCATTAAGTAAGCACCTCGAATAAAATTTTAAGAAATATATTCCATTTTGATTGCATTTGATTGAATCTTCTAAGAAAATATTGCCTCCAATATTGCACCTACTTAGAGGTTTACATTCCCTAATTATCAGCCTTTATATGAATAATTTGACATTCTCTTAGTCGGAGTTACATTTTAAATCCTGTTCGTTTAAAATTTCAAAATGAATCCTTCGTTGGATTTTCATTTCGAATCATGAATTTTCCTGTTAGCTGTTCAAGAGGACTTTATCTTAAAATTAGAACTGCTTATAGTGTATCTTATAGTATATAGTATTCGAGTGAGTGTAGTCTTTGGCAGTAAATTTTATTTATTGAAATAAATGTTTTGTTTTTCTTTTCTTTTCTAACATATCCAGCATCCTTTCAAAGCAATTATGGATCTTATTTTTTGATTTAAAAGTTAACTTTCTTTTAATTAAATATAATCAAATCATTTAAATAAAAATCATGTACTCTTTTATTTAAATAATTCAGTTAAAATATTTATCTTTGTTTTCATGATGAATTACTTTTTATTTTTCGTGGGGAAAAAAATTCGAAAAACCTAGGATGAAAAATACATTTTAGTTATTACATGCAGATAAAGAAATCGAATGTTTACATGACCTAAAAAGTGTTATTCGAGTTTCCACAGAAGTCTTCTGTAAGTTCAGATTACAGCCGGGGGGAAAAATAGGACTCTAGCGTGAACTAAGCGCTTTTTGTATTGAAAGCAAAAACGTCGACTTATAAACCGTAATCTCTTCTCGAAAATGAGTCGGCATAATGGCGGAAATATAATGAGTCATCATATTAAAAAGATATTGTTAAAATGTTTCAATGTTTCTAACATTGTAAGTTAAAAGTTCAGACTACGTTATAACTTTTTTTGTCAATGATAAATTTTGGCCTTCACTTATGTTAAGATTTATTCCAAAAATTTGGGTAATGTAAAATACTCGATATCTTTTTGTAAACATTGCTAACAAGAGATCAAAACCACTCAGATGGGAAGTAGATAGAAAAGAAAGGCGAAGCCAGACAGCATCTGCCGTTGTCCTGTAGTAGTTGTATGACGTCATATCTCCGGATATATCGAGGGGTACTAGGGATGAGAAAATATTGCGCCATTGTTTCTCCCCCTTTTTTATAATGTGTTCTTAGGACTTTCGCTTCATTGAGAGTTTTACTTTGAAATGCTGACTAAGCTGTTTATCAAAATCCTTCGCATGCAATGACAAATCTGACTCTATTATCGAATTATTGAATTTTCAATTTTATCCAGTTAAGCGTGTTGAGTAATTTAAAATCCAAAAGTAACTCAGAAAGTACTAAAATGTATCAAGTATCCCTTATATTATTATTGAAGTTATAAATAAAAATATATAATCCTGAATAAAACGTTAATTAGGAAGTTAAATAAATTCGTAGATCAAGGGGTTATAAAGGTGATTTTTCCTTTCAAAATGTTCTAGAAAATAATTTTCGTTGCAAATATTTCACCATCCTTTTAAATAACATAATGAAACACTAATGAAAGATAAAATGGCAGGTAAATTAAATGATAGTCAATATGTTATAGGTATCCAGCAAATTTTAATGAAGTAATTTCTGATTTTCTGAAGCATGTTTGTTCACAAATTCTCAAAGTGAAGAAAAAAAATTATAATAATTTTTACGCCTAGATTTATAAATGTGACTTGTGAAACTTGTAGGAAATTTTCATTCAGAATCTTGTGATCTAGAATATTTTCAGAAAGCATTTTGATGTTTCTTTTCTTACTTAAATGCCCATTCAATGCAGTGACTATAGGTTATACTCTGTCACTGCCAGGATTATTTACTTCTATTTATCCAAATTGTAGTCCGTTGTTAAAGAATTTCCGTACAACAGTAATTTAAAATAAATTTTTTATTCTACGATTAACAAATTATTTTGAGCAACTATGAAATTCTATCGTAGGTAAATTTAAGTACGTAATATAAAATTTATAAAGAATTGAACGATGATATCATACCTTTGTGTCATGAAATCCAATTGAACTATATATTTTTTAATATTATGGGCATTAAAATGTTTCAAAAAATATGCGTGAAAATTTGTTGATACAAAATTTTCAAATCTAAATTTTTCAGGCTACAAGATGTTAGATATCTCTATAATTTTTTAATGTAAAAGCGCAAATTTTTTAAATAATTAGCAAAAAAGTGCTAACTATATTTAATTAAAAATACATCGCAAAACACCTTCATATTTTGTTATTGTATTTTAGTAGAACTAATAATAATAGTACACTGGAACTTGTTAATATGACATTTTGCTGTTAAAAAGCAACAGCAAAAAGTAAGAACTTAATGGGTCTCCTCTGATTTTTGTTAAGATGAAGGAATTGGATCTAGTATTTTCAATGTGATAAATAATAGTTTGAGATTTTTATTTCCTTCATTTTTAGAGAGATTCGTGAGAAAATCTGAGACTACCTTAAGTTTAAAAAAGTTTAAGAAAACTCAGAGTCTTCCTTCAAACAATTCTTCTTTTGAGATATTCGAAATCTAAGTAACACTGTGATAATAACATTATCCGTAGTATTAAGCATCATTGCATTTTCTTCTGTAATATTACACGATGGGTCTAATTATTATAATTCCAAATTATATATTTGTAATCCTTCATGTAAAAAATATTCTTTCATTACGTTTGTACTAAGGTGATGAAATTTCTTTGTGATTCCTCTGAATAGACCTCTAAAATACAAAAGAAAATATGCTCTTATCTCCTCGATTAGGAAACTAGCAACCAAATTTACCTTAAAATAGTTCAGGAATTTTTTGATGAAAACAGAGTTTGACAAAAGCTATTTATAAATTGTCATCCCTTTTGTTGGAATTCTGAAGACGTATTCATAAACTTATCTCTTTTGCTTGGATATTTTGTAGTTATATCTGTTTTCTTTGCAAGGATATTTTCAAAATTTCATTAAGATCCTTGAACAAAGTATTAGTTAGATTTATTTTCAAAAATTTCAAGTGTTACCTGAAAGTTTCATTTTTAAATTAAATATTTTTAACTGCCCCAAACTCTTAATACAAACAAAATTGAAAGAAAAAGAATTATCTACAGTTTTATAAAGCAATGTTGCATATTAACTCATTCAACTTTGTTATAGTCAAATCATATTTCTGAAAAAAATTAGGGTTTCGAACAAGTTTTTTTAATTCATACATTCATTTTTTTTTAAATACAGCATTCATAGCTAAAACAGATTTTAGTGTTCAAATACTAAAAGTTGAAAGATTTTGAAACTATATCCTTGGTATTTTCTTCTAAATCATTTCAGCAGATAATACTTGAATGTGCTACGTAATATGAGATAAATTCCTAGTATCGTACAACAGATAGCACGATGTGACTTTTTTTTCTGGTTCCCATTTCTACTGATTTAATTAAATTTTAACTTTTATTTTTGTGCCGCTTTTATCAAAATAGCTTGAAGCAACTTCTGTAAATATCTTCTCCCTTTTCATTCATTTCGAAGTAAAAAAAATATCATGACAAAAGTACAAAGTCTTTTCTGTAGAAACATTTTTCCATGCAAGGTTCATCTAAAGCATGATTTCAATTAGGCGATAGTTTTTCTTTTCAGGATGTTAGGTGCTCAACCGCCAAATTTGTTTATCTTTTCTACGCCAATTCGTTTATATTCTTACATCCCTTAGCTCATCCCTTTATTGTTTATTCAACCTCAGTAGCGCATGGGCACGTCCACTTGAATCATGTGTTCTTTAAAGATATATCAGTGGCGTCTGTTGCATGGTACGATTAAGTTTCTCTATTCCATTCGTTCTAAGAAATTTTCGACGCATGTTTTGACTTCGTTTTACAGCATTAGTAGGCCTCAATAGTAAAGGATTTCAAAAAATGAAATAGTGACGCTTGCAAGCTAATTTTCTGAACAAATCACTGAAGCGGTGAGTTGTCTATATAAAACTATTCGTGAAAATATTTCTAGAAATGGATTTTATGGTATTATCAACAATAACGTCAAAGAACCCACAATTTCGGGGATTCAAATATATATTTTTTTAATTTTTAGATCTTATTCTTATATAAATATATCATTAATAATAGAAAAAAATAAAGCATTAGTTATTGCTTGTAAATGTCACCGATAAATAATTTATAAATATTTTGTTTAAACTATAAATTGATGAGTTCAGACTAATTCCCGATGAATTAATTATTTCAATATAATTTTACCTGGAGAATACTATTTGTGAGGATTTTCGGTTTAATTTTCACTACACCCATTAGGAAAATAATTTCTGTAAACCTCTTGAAGATCGTACTCACTTTCAGATTTTATTTTACTCCGTCACGGAAAGCATAATAAAGAATTCAAATACTGCAGAGTTAAATTTCAACCGTACTGCAAGATGATTCAACAAATATGTGTGTTGGTTGAAGTAAGAGTTTTTTTTAAGTAGCTGCGGTAAACATAACAGTAACGTCTGGCGATAAACTCTACAGAAATGATAAAGATATTTTTGGAATTTGAGCGCCCTCTCGACTTTGGTATCGCACGGTACGTGTATACTGTATACTCGATGATGTGATAAGATGTGACAGCAATTCATTCGCCTAGTTATTATTAAGGTCGGAATTCCATTCTTCTGACTCATTCAAATGTAGATACAAGCTTTGCATTTTCTGCGAAACACATTTGATTTCATAAACATTCGAAATTCACGCTTTTCCAAATAAATGAAATAGGAATACTAGAGATTCTCACCGATAGTTTTAGAGCGGCGCGATAAATCTTATGTATGTAAGAAAATGCTCCAATGTGAATGAAAGTACTAAGCCATAAAAACGTTTAGTACTGAAAAATAAAAATAAATGTATTGAAATGTATTCATTTTATAAATCATTTATATTTTAAATAATTTTTTGCAAGTGACATCAAAGAAATTAGGAGTTACTTATATTATTGGGATTGAGACTTGTATTTTTAGGCCACTTTACCAAAGCTCTAAATGGTACCCCATAAATGCTTCAGAAATGGAATAGTAATATAATTTAACTAACATCATATTGTAATATGGGCTTTCATGCTTTATTTTACTTTTCCATTTCTCTTTTGAAATTCTGAATTTCCAAAAATTTCCATGAAATTTTTGAGAAATTTAAAACGTTTTCTAAAACTAATTTTTGCATCAAAATTCAACAAAAAAGGCTTTCTTAATTTTACTGATTTTTTTTTTTTCCTTTTAAGCCAGCAGAGCTTTTTCGATGACTACAATTTTTTTTTTTCATTTTCTTCTTATGAAATTAGGTTACCAAAATCAAATATCTCGCCCTCCTTAGAGCAGAGAAAATATGTTAGCTGTGACGAAACCATTAAGACACATTCACTTGCCAGAATAATTAAGCCTTTGCTTGGGAAGGAGTATGAAATTTCATTTCCGGTATATAAAAAAATGCTCATAACTGTTGCAGGCGGCTCAAGCAAGAAGATAAAAAAAAATATAATAATTTCTCCTACGACCGGATGTGAAACAGGCTAACTTTTGTTTTCCTTAGGAGTTTTAACTTTTCTAGAACTGATATTTAAGGTCACTTCCAGATAAAATGAAATAATCTTTTTCTCATTATTCCAAAGATTCAATAAGTTTCAGGAAGGAGAAAATAAAAAAATGTAAATCAGTTCTAACTGCGTTTTAAATCATTCTAAACCCAATGTATTATGACAGTAGTATAAGCGAAATCTCTTTAATTTACTGTTTCTCTGAAAAGTCATCCAGTTGGTTTGAGAATATCGAATAGAAACATAATTCTTCTCCTGCTTCATTTCCAATTTTTTTTTTTTTTAAATATTGAGTCTCCTCTTACTTGCATTTCAATTGAGATGAGTTTCTATGAGCTTCGTAATTTCAAATGATTGTAAGACCGGACATTTTCTTTTTTATTTGAACTTATTATATTATTTCTTTTTATTCCAATTTTATATTATTTGTATTTATATTCTTCATTAATATAAATAATTATATGATTTCTTTTTTATTCTTATTTTATTCTAACTGCGTCTCCAATAATTCTTGATCCTGCGAGTTAAAATCGTAGTACTTTTTGATTTACTGTTTCACTGAAAAGTAATCCAATCGGTCTACGAAGATCGAATAGAAACATATCCTTCTTCTGCTTCATTTCTAATTTTTAAAAAAATATATTGAATTTCCTCCTATTTACATTTCAATTCAGATCGGTTTCTATGAAATTCGAGATTTGAAATGTCAGTTTAAATGACTGGACGTTTTCGTTTTTATTCGAATAAAATAAGTACCATTCTTATTCCTTCAGAGTTTGATGATCTCGTCTTCCTAAGTAAAAAAAAGATATTTATATGTTGTACTAATTTTCTTTAGAAATTATTAGTGAGAAGAAAAATAATATTTTTCATTATTTAAAAAAATTTTATATAATTACTTCACATATCAAAGTTTCTGGTATTGTAGTTGATGAGATAATACTAATAATTATATTATTGGATAAGTTAATCGTTTTTTTCTTTTACATAACTGTTATGTTTACAAACAGGAAATCTTAATTCAATAACTATGGTCAATTAATATAGTGAATGTCTCGATACTTCTGAAACTCGGAAACATTTAGAAAATGATATTTTTAAACAAATGCTGAAGAATCATTTTAAGTCTGGAAAAAGAGAATTAAAGGAAGAATTTTCAAGTAAATATCAAAAAGTTAAAAAATATTTGAATATGAAATTGATTTTATTATTCGATTTTTAAACGCTAATTACATAAAAAAAGTCTCAATTTGTCAATGGAAAGTTTTGTCAAATGATTAATTTTGAATATTTGCAATAGTTTCAATTTAGGATTTTGGAAAAAAAATAACTTCTCACTTTCTTTAAAATCCAAATTCATTTAATTCCAGATAGGAATTTCACAAAAGTAGGGATTTTTTAAAATAAAAGAAATAAAATTTTATCTATTCATTGATTTCTTATAAAACATATTTTGATATTTAAGCTTTTAGTTTGAAAGATTTAGAAAATAAACTTTTACTTGTTTATTAACAGAAGCACTAATATATATTTCATTACATGCCAATTTAAAAGAAAATATTTTTATATAATGTATTCATTACTTTGTTCATAAAATTGTCGAATGAAGAATGCTCATAATTCGATCATCATTCTTCTGTGAAGACGAAATAAGCTTTCAGTTCCTTTATGATATCTAACATCTTTCAACAATAGTTGTGAGCAGCTAGCTTCCTTGTGCCTTACATTCAGTGTTGAAGCTTTCGTACTCATATATTTTTATTCTGCTATTTTCCACGAGCTTCATTAAACAATTATTACTTGAACCATTGAGCGGAAATGACGTGTTCAAATTAAGGCTCCATGTGAAATGCGACCTTCATTGCGATTCAAATGTCGTTGGGTTCTTCGTTCTCAGTGTCGAACTTCTGAGTTGATATCGTAGAGTTCATTTAGTGAGTACCAAAGAATGTTCTTGTGAAATAAGAGAGCGTTCATTTTTTAAAATGACTGATAGTTATTGCGTCGAATTGCTGCTTAGGAAAAACGACAATCGTAAAGCTAAGAAATCGTAACAAATCTCACTTTTCCAAAAAAGAACTGCATTTTCAAAACCAATCGTGAATTGCTTTACTTTCTTCCGTCTTGTATGAACATGAGAAGGTATGCTTGGTCTGACATGAAACAAATCACGAATATTCATTATTTTTAAAGAAAAATATAGTTTTTCTCTTCCTCTTACGGAATTTAAATAATTGAGATAGGCGGGGTTGTTTGTTAAGCAACGTTATGTTATTTCACTGCATATTGTAATAATTTTGAACTCCACGGAAATGTTTATTTTAACTCTAAAATTTCTTTTAAGATATAGCTTTTATTTATACTTTTGGAAATACTGCTTCTTTAAATATTTATAAAAATTGAATTAGAAGAATGTTATGTATTCCGATTATACTGTTCCTAATTCCTAAATTAATGTATTATTAATGATGAATTAATGTATTATTCTCTATGATTTAGGCAGCCCCAATATCTTACGCTATAATTTGAAATGAAAACAGTTAAGATAAATTCATTAATAGTTTAATTAATGAAATGATACAAAAAATTGCGAAAAAAATTATTGAGTAAAAGGTACACGCATGAATAATTTGGTGACGCTTTGGCTGAGTTCAGTGAATTGGAAGCCAAATGATTATCATTAAAATGTTTCACCTATATTCGATTTCCGGAATACAAATAGATTACACATAATTTACAAAAAGCATTTAGAGTGATGTGTCAAATGTGCAAACAGAAAACGTTTAAATTTTTTTCATGTTATTAGGAAATAAATGTAAAAAAGCATTCTTGTATTACTTTAGAAATGCTTTTACAGCAATGTTTTCATCAACAATTTTACAACAACAATTCTGTTTCATTTATTCCCTCTATTAGGTTTTTATTAAGAAATATTTTGGACAATTCGACAATTTCTGTCTACTAACAGAATAAAATCTCTAGGTCATGCGATTTCAGCCAAAAAATACTAAGCATTTCCTAGTTTCTGAAAACTTTTACTGTAATAAAAGAATTACGTAATATATATTTGGAAAGAAATTTTTAAAATATATGAAATAAATTTCTAGACCGGTCAGTTCAATTTTATTTTCTGCTTCTAAAAGAACTTTATGATCATTTTGAAAAGAGTGAAGGGTTTATGCTTAAAAATATTCGATAAAATATAATTTTTTTTTCTATTCAAACTGCATACTCTTAACGCATTTCGAGTCGTTTATATAAAATATTTCTCAATTACATATCAAATATGTCCTCTCGGAATAATTTGTTATAAAATTCCAGCCAAATGAAACGCAAGGACCAATTAAAATCTCGTACATTGATATACCTAACAATAGCAACAATCATTTTAATTTTCTTTTCTTTCCTATTCATAAAAATGCTACATTTCAAACATAGTTAACTTCTCTATAAAAGAGAAATTCGGCTCTTTTTTTAAACTTTTCCTTTCAAGTTATAAATCACGTATGTAAAAAAAACAAAAAAAATACCATTTACACTGACTGTATTTTTGGCATGATATCAAAATATCTGTTTGGATGCGAACGAATTTATCCGTAAATTCCGGTCTCCTTTCATACTTTTATTAAACATAAAATAGTTTTGAAATTTGTCGAGATTTCTAGTTTTACAATTTAATTCCGAATACTTTTGATTTCAGCAATTTTCCTGCAGTTTTGCAGAAACGGAGCACCCTAGAATAGGAAACATTTTTCCCAGGAAATATTTGAATTTTTTGTACAAAACCCAATGACTTCTAAATCAAACGTGAAGGATGAAAGAATAGACTTTTTTTATATGGAGCAGATTTCACTGGAAACATTTTTGAATTAAAATTCCTTTTCTCAGTTTTTAAGAATTCAGCAAATTTGCAATTTAGTTCTAATTGGTTAAAAGATTATCTACGTCGTCTAAAAATAGCTTTTAAATTCATTCATCGCTAAAAATCTGTTGGAGCTCCAGAAAACTGGAGATATGTTCGTGCTCAAGATGCTCAAAATCAGTTGTATTTTTGCAAATTTCTGTATAATTCAAAATGATATTTTTCATTGTTCCTATTTCTAGCAACAGATTTAAATAAAAATATAGGTATATTTGCTTCTCGTATATATCTAACTTGCATTTTCCTCTCTAACCTTAATGCGTTGTTCATCTAATTTCATTCTGTACGAAGTACACATTTACCCTGCATGCTTTCAAATATCTTAATATGCTAGAGATAAAGCTTTATGCATGCCTTTTTTTATTTTGGGTATTTTATGGTCCATTAGTGATAAAAGATGATAAAGGATAGTGAAAGATCAAATGGAAATACAAAAATTATTTAAAGGAATAATAGAAAGTTTTTTCCAAATTCAGTTTATTTTATAATAAAGTTACCAATTTATGTACAATATAAATTATCATGTAATTATTTCATTACTTATAGTTCATAAAGCAGGCAGGCGAGAAATAAATGAACGAATTTAGAATCTAGAAAATTAATACAAAAGCAATAAATATCACTGAAAATAATTATGATACTTAATCTGTGCAAAAATTAAACATTAGTGAATGTGAAATATGTGCACCATATATATCATTGAAATTAAGAAAAAGTATTTCCGGAAGATTTCAGTTAATATATTTGAAAAATAGACGAAATTCGTTAAAAGAAATACATATTTTATTATTACTAATTTAGAGCTTTTTTTTTAAATAATGCTAAAATATTTGTGTTCATTTTAGAGATTTATTTTTCATTTGTACTTAGTATTTAGTCTTTTCTACAGCAGCTCCTGCTTCATTAAATGTAGATTAATAAGCATAAGCTCTTTGACAAAATTATATAATTATGTATAATACTGCACTATATCGTGATTGTTGCACATTTTACAATATCCCCATTCAATCAGAAGGAACATTAATCAATATAATATTTTGGTGTTTTAATTCAATAATTAACAAATGCAAATCTTTTAAAATATTGCTAAGTTAGTAAAACCCTCCTTCAGTAGATTTATCAGAACGGGAAATATTTGCTTTATTTAAACAAGAACATCTTAATTAAACTCGTTTTTCTGCGCCAACCACCGCGTATCGTTGCTAAATTGTGAATCGCTAATACATCAAGGCTAACTCCTGCGAGATCAACCAAAAGATGCTCCTACGCTTAAATTAAAAGACAACAAAGAAGGAAGAAGGCAAGTGTTGTAATTAGAACAACCGACCGCGTGCTTTCATTTCCTGCTTGCACTGTGGAGAAAATTTCACTGCACTTCTTCTCACTTGTTGGCTCGTCCCAAATTGACGTCATGAGTTGAAATACCCGGATGATAGGAGAGAGATCACCAGATGTCATTTTTTTTTTCTAGGCGAAAGAGTTCTCAGAAAACGACAACACTTTCCAACAGTGTGTCTTCATTACTGTTGGATTCGATTAGTTTTTCACTCTTCTCTCTTTAACATTTTCTACCGATCCATTTTTCGAGAAATCCTGAAACATTTAATAAAGCTACCAGCCGCGTAATATTTCAACTATCTCTTTCACAAAAAAAGGGGTTAATCACATTTTATTTTCCCGAGTAAAATTTTTGGGAAAATGTTTGACAGTTTCGAAAAAAAAGACGAGTGATAAGTAATTCATCTTCTTTTTGAAGAAAAGAGAAATTCATCGCGCTTTTAATTTTATGATATTGTACTATAGTCGTTTAAATAAACGACTCAACTCCAAATAATCAGCTTGCTGTAAAATGTTTCTATCTGCCTTTTTTTTTTGTTATTGTTGTTTGTTTGGTTTTCTCTGAAAACTTAAAAAAATTCTTGTAAATAATGAACAAGTACCACTAATTATTCAGTACACTTTTCTATTGTTTTTTTTTATTTAGTTTTCTCAGAAAAGTTTAAAAAATTCTTGTAAATACTGAATAAGTAGCAATAATTATTCAAATACCCTTTTATATAATTTTTTAATAAAGTTTTCGCAAAAAAAAGTTTTGATAAATTCTTGTAAATGCTGAATAAGTACCAGTAATTATTCAAGCAGCCTCTTCAGTAACCTCTAAAAAAACTCTCAACATAAAAAATTTTGAAATCCATAGTTGAAACTTTTGCTTTCAGAATAATATGCCAACTGATATTCATAAAAGAATTGATAATCAATTTCTTAGAGTACTGATATATGTTCTTAACATAAAATGCATCTTGCATTGGTCATTAATTTTTTTATAATATGTATGGAATAGTAATAAGGAGCGTAGACTAATAACAAAGCTATATATTATCACTTTATTAGCTTAAAATGAATTAACGTTTCGTAATTTTTAACAAGGGGACTTAGGAATAAAATCACGATACTCCCCCCCTCTCCCCGCTATTCGTGTCAAAGCAGCTGAAGATACTTATCGAGCGGGTCTTAAATGCAATCAATCGAGAGGTGAAGTCGAGTTCATTTTGAATTTAAAAAAAGGGGGTTGAAAACCTGTCCCTTAGCCATTCTTCATTTTTTTTAAATACTTCTTAATCAAACACATACGATTCAAAGAGTCTAGCTTAAAAGTTTGTAAACAAAAGAAATATTAGTTGCCGACTGTTATTTCACTGAAACATCTTTCGCTTTGACTCCTTGAGTTGCATTACCTTTCGAAGTCATTTTTTTTCCCCATGAAAATATAATTTATCAGTTGTAAGCCACGATTGCTTGCCTTCGTGCTTGCTAGCCCTTCATTAACAAGAAATAAATCTTTTTTTTTTTTTGTATCGCTTTGAATGGTTGACTTATACGAGTATAACATATATCTTCTGTAAAAAAAATTATTGATTTAAAATTAAGATGTTGGTATTATTCTGGTAACATCATACCATTTTATAATTAAAAAAAAGAAATTTCAAAATTCAAACTAAGCATTTCTATTCAAATGCTAATTTATTCAGTTTTTTAAAAGTGTAAATATTACGTAACTCTTGTTTTTATTTCTTTTCAGGGCCTTTCGAAGTTTGTGTTTTGTTTTCAATAAAGACTCCTCTCGAATGATATTTTTCATCTCATCTTCTGACGTTTCCACGTTTCCTTATCATTCGACTGTCCAGACTGTATTTGAGCACTGGACGGAGAACTGATAAGGGCTTGTGGCAACAGAAATCATCACTCCGCCAAGGTGACGTCAGACAACCGATGAATCGACTTTTGTATCTTCCCAATTACCAGTGAAGAAGAAATGATTTTTTTAATTATTATTGTTCTTTTAAATCAAACTTTTCACAAGGATTTCAATTCAACCATATAAAAGGAATCAGATTTCTCCATCATTTAAAATATCACTCGGGTCTGAAGGATGGCATTTCCAGACCACGAAAGAATTTCATGAGATAGTATTTTTCTTTCATTTATGCTTTCTTAATACAGAAGATTCTGAATCCGTTTCCTTCCTAGAACCTAACGCCTACAATGAATATTCTTGCGGTCAATTAAGAGTTCTTAAGTCAATAAAGAGAATGAATTAAGTGGTCAATTTTATTGTCAATTTGAGAGTATGTAATAAATAATTCAATTCTTTGAATTTTTTAATCCATTATTATAGATCAAATTGAATAAAATTAAATCTTACCGAAAAAATAGGAGGATGAAATTTGAATCCCTGTATTAAAATTCTAAAGTATATTTTATACCTTTCAAAGACGAGTAATTTTTGTTTTTTCGACAAATATCATTTCATTAAAAAATGTAACAAAATAAATCATATAAAAATTACAATATAAAATTTCAATTTTGAGGCAAAATTATATAAAGTCAAAGCGCCAAAATTTTGCAGATATTTTTGACTGCCAGATTTAGAAATACTCGAAAATTTCAAATTTTTTCCACCTAGAAGTTTTAGCAATAATTTAAATTTTTAATGAAATGATTTCACTTGAGTCAAAGTACAAAATTAGTGATAAGTCAATCCTAAAAGCAATTATTATCAACTGGATTTCCACCAAAGTAGGAAAGATAGGAGAAGAAAAGAGATGATGCTAAGTATCAAAAAGAAAACTATTTCCTCATTATATGCATTTGTAGTTCTTTTCAATATAAGCCTGCATTTCTGAAAAATTGGAGGTATTCATTTTGATCATTCTTAATAACATATATATTATTTATATGGGCAACTGTAATTTTTTAGTTTGATATGATGTTAAAATGGCTTTCCGGTTTGGAATTGTTGGCATTATTAAAGGGCTATTTTTCTTTACTGCTACTTTTATTATAAGTTTACACTATTTTATTTCATTTAAGTTACACGGTACTTAAAAATTTATCAAAATATCGAATGTTTTATTAACTCATTTGTTTGACTCCTTTTTTCTTATCACACTATAATACTAATGAAGTATCTGAATTATTTCGAAATTATTAAGATTTTTATTCACAATGACTGGGATTTAAAAAGTCATGAACTTTTAAAAATGACTGACATTTAAGTACTCGGAGATTCTGTACTAGTGTCACAGTCCAAAGAAATATTACTCTTTTTAGCAGAGAATCGTGTCCTTCTGGAGAAGATTTTTGGTGCTTTTATCAGGTAGTTTTGGTTAATGGTAAAACATCAGGTTCACATAAAACATATAAAAAAAACCAAAAAATTAGAAGCTTGTGCCCATAATTATTAATGACGCATTAAATTAGTTTCTTCATCTTTGCCCAAGATGTTAAACGAAAGTTTTCTTAGTGAAATATGGGGTAAGTGCTGAAAGAAAATTTCTGCTTCATTATGTCGAATCCAGTTGCAGTTGCAGATACAGTTTCTAAGTTCAATTGTAGGGACATCTAAATCATTAGAATGTGTTCAAGATGAAAATAACATTCTTCTGAACAAACTACCTGGACATTTAGCCATATGGATGGATTAGAGGCTTGTGTATTAGAGAAGACGTAAGAAATCTTCTGTACGTAAATTAGTTAAGGAAAAAAAAGAAAGAAAAAATTAAACTTATTCATAAACATAGAGAAAAATGTAATTTTAAAAAAAGGACTAATGAACAATTATTCAATAAATCTTAATTATCAGGTATGTTAGTTTATTTTAAAAATTTAGATATTTTGTCAGTTTCTTAAAACTGATTTTCTTGATCGGGCTTCCTTTTATTGCAATAATGAGTATTTAAATCTTTATAAAATATTTTGTATTGAAGATAAGTATTTTAAATTTTGTATATAGAGTTTTAATAATTACATAATTTCTATGACTATACAAAATATTTGCTTGAAAACTGTTTAAAATCTATATACTATTATCGATGTTCTCTTTTACTTTATCTTCATGTTTTTAAAATGCTAAAGCTTTTTTTCCTAAATAAGATATAACTTTCAAATTTTGTTCATTGTTATGTATTTAATTAAACTGTGAATACAATAATCATTCTCTTGTTTAGTTTTTTTTAATGCTGGAGTTAAATTGAGGTGCTGCTAAATTTCCCTATTTTTCACCACATATAATAGTAAAAATTTTATATCAAAATAAATACGAAATATATTTTATAATTCATGCGCAGTTTCGTGTAATGTAATGCAGAGAATTTATAAAAAATATTTGAAGAAAAAACTCTCACATTTGAAAATATAAGAGGAAATTTTTTTAATTGATTCAAAGCAGGCAGATTAAAATTGGATTTTTTTTCTTTTCTGGTGATTTTTATTTCAATGTTAACATACATTACTATGAAAGTTTTATGTTTAAAATTTAAAATGCTGTGAAGGCACCATATCCTCTTAAATGGGTTTAATAATTAATCAGATTAATTTCATTTAATGTATTCAAATTAATCTCGTTGGCATCTGCATTTTAAAAATATATATATAAACTTTTTAACAGTCCGTCTTCATCTATTACTTATAATCTAAAATACAACATTTCAGAATTAACAAAAAAGCAGCAACCAGTAAAAAATTCCTTTTGAAAAAGACGATATGAAGAAAAAAAACTGAATATAATACAAAATTTATTGGTGAAGGAAAAATTAATAAATAGATTGTTAGTTGCAATAGAAAACCTTATTTCAAAATTATCGTTATTGAAATCTAAGCTCCAAATCAACTCATTTGCAACAATAATTGTAACAGATTGCAGTAAGCAGAGACAGCTATATTTCGGTAAAATTATCTTGTGGTCGAAAATAGCATTTATATATATAAGTTACAGTAAAAACACGGAATCAGTCAAAATAAGAATTAACCACGGAAACGCGTTTTACCTAACAACGCTTGAGGGAGTCCGAATAAACTAGGGAAAACGTGTTCAATAGGGCTAGGGAGAACCTGTCGATACTGCTCTGTCAGTGGTGGTGCGGTGGTCGGCTGTACACAATAAGAAGGGCTAGAGAGATCCCAATTTATTCGTGTTTTGACTGATTTTTTAGACAATACTATTTGCATCTATCTAAATTATTAATTAAACATGTTATTTGTATCTTATTAATAAATCCTATTACTCCAATTAATTAAATCCTATGATATGTATTAAACTATACTTAGTAACATAATGTTTGAGGAAAAAACCTATTATTGAAGGGGAGAGACAGTATTTGTATGTTTTTAATACAGCACCGTTATTAGAAATTACTTATTTCGACAATGAAAATTATTGTGATTCTTAGACTTGCAAAGAGAACCATTTTTCATACAGAAAATTCTCTTTTGAAGAACAATCTTTAATACTAGAACAGCAGACGAACCCTTGTTTTCCTAGAGCTCATTTAGCTGTCGCTATTCTCAGATTTCTGATTTGGTTCTCATCAAGGGTTTTTAAGGGGATGCATTGAATTCTGATCTGAAAATCAGTGAATATGATAAAGTTTAGTATAAGACTTGTAATGTGATTAGCTGTAGTAAACGACATAAATAACTTATAGAATTTAAAGTTAATATAAATGATAACCATATATTTATAAATATAGAAAATAATAGATAAATAACTAGATACAACGGTTCTTCTTGGTACGGTTGATGGCCACGGTGTCCTGGTGGTAATGTCTCGACTTCGGAACTGGAGGGTTTTAGGATAAATACCCGATTCCACTAAAAAACCGTCACGTATGCAGATCTGGTGTTTGTTAAATTTTTCGGTGTAAATTTCCTCCTACTAGTGTGGTGTGGAAGTTTGGAGGGAGCAGCTCAGGTGTCGTACTTGTCATCTAACTGTGGTTTTAAATCATGAGTTCTGTCCCAAAATTCCCTAATAATGTTTTAAAATGGGACGTTAATGTAACTAAACCTAAACTCCTAGGAGTGTCGGAATGCGTGTTCCCTAAATAATTCAGGTTCTGGTTATGTTAGTTAAAAAACGTTTTACCTAGTTAATTCACGTTTTGACTGATTTCGGGTTTTTGATGTAACATATAATAACGCTAAAGTACATAAAACAGAAATTACTCTTATTTCATATTGTCGAATGGCATCAGATTAAATAAATCAGCACTTTTTAGACTGCTTCGTTGAAATATTTGCAGTTGCCTTTAATTCAGTGATTTTGCCAAATAATGAAGCTGAAAGATATTATTAGAAATGATTTAAATAAGGCTAACCAAAAGTTCTATTATCTCTGAGGACAGAAGATGTAAAAAGAATAAAGAAATAGTCGACAAATTTTCCTCGAGCTTAAAAATATGCCTCAATATCGTCAAATGAGTAATCACTGTGATTCACCTTTTGAAATTAAAGACCTTATCTTTCAATTTTAATATTTCACAAGAGGAGTTTTTTCATTATCACATCAAAAAAATTCCCTATTTAATGATACCAATTTCATTACTATACGGTGTTTCTAATAATTTTTAAATGCAATTTGTAACCATTAATTAGTAATGAAATTCAAACTCATGTATTAAAACATTCAGTCGCAATTTTTTGTCAGTGTTAAAATTAAGATTAAAACATGCTTTTTGTGTATATTAATTACAAAGTAATATTTTGACTTCCGCTTTTATGTCCTAGTATATTAATTTAGAGCATTATAATTCGTTTTGACTTACTCAATTAAATTCATATTTTACTATCTTATCGAATAACAAGATGAACTTTAAAAAATATAAATGCATTCCGCTTTCATATTTAACAGTCTAAACGAACAAGCTGGTCTTCAAAGGCGGCTAGTTAATTGAAAGCTTTTGTGTTCAACGCTTCTATCAGGTATGTTAAATTTTTTATATATTATTATATATATTTAATTCTGTATTTTTATTTAATTTAGAATTTCTCATTTCCTTAAGGCGGCATTTTTAGGACAATAATTACCTAATTTTCAATCTTTAACCCATTGGTTATTATGCAGCAAAGAAAAAAAAGTAATTTTGAGTGTCAACAGGATGTTTAACCTCCTAATGAGCAATATTATTACCGTATTTTATATTTTAGCTTTTGTACCTGTTTATTCTATATATTATATATAATAATAATAAAGTAAAGGCAGTTGATTTATAGAGTAATGAAGAAACTGCAGTGTTGATGAAAGCCGCTATTGCATTTTTCCGCTTAAAATATACAGTATATGGGGTTAATGATACATTTTGTTTTTTATTTATCATTTTTAGCAAGTCAGAAATCTGGACCATCGAAGAGAAACGCAACAAAACTTCAATGGTAAAAAAAATTTAAGAAAAAGTTTAAAGCAACTTTTTAACAGCTCATTAATGGGATATCCCCTTTTCTGAAATAGAATTCAAATTGAAATTAAAGAAATATTTGAGTTGCAGTTCAAATAATTATTATATTTATTAGATCCTGAAAGTTGAATACCATGTAAGTCAGAAATACTTTTTATGGGTAAATTTAAGTGGGTGAAAAATAATTAATTAATGAAAATGCCGATAAATGCAGTTTTCTCCTCCGCAAACCAACAAACTTGATGGCTAAGTGTTATGGTTTGGAAAATTTTCAATTTGTAAGAATATTTCAAAGTAATTTCAAATGCAGTAAATAAAGCAGGAACACAAATAGATCCTTATATGGTATAATGATCTCAACAACAAGCTCTATGTGATATATTCAAATAAAAGAATTTACAAATTTATTTCAATTAGGAAAAAATAGTTAAAGAACTATTTTATGCCTGGGTTCGTTTTTTAATACTATTTTATTTATTTATTTTTGTAACTCACTAGATTTTTTCCTATTTACTGTTTCGTATACAAAATGTACCAAGAGAAAATATTGTAATCGTCGAAAAATTAAATTGAGCTGGAGATTTTGATGAATTTCCACGATTCAGAACTCCCTAAATCTAAAAATTACACTTTCGAAATTCTGTCTATCTGTCAAAACTGGTATGAATTAGATTAATAAAACTTGGTATTTGGTCTTTACACCAAACTTATAGATTTTTGTCAAGTTTTGAATAAAATCCACTGAAAGAAAGTCTCTGTATCCAACTGTTCGAGTACAGATGAACACGATACTAGAAAATGAAAAATGCTTAAAATTTGGTACACTAGTCAAGCATGTAAAATATTTTTAGCAAGGTTTTCAACAAAATCTGCCCAAAAGTTGACCGTCTGTCGATCTGTACTTTCACATACCTGTAAACATAATGACTTGATAAATGAAATCTGGAATGTGGTCTTGTGACTCAATTGTATATCTATGTTAAATGTTGGTTTCAGTTCTATCGGGAGAAAGACGTCCAAAATTCATATTTGATTTTCTGGCTCTTGTGTTTTTACCACATGCCATGATAAACATATCACTCATAGATTTAATAAAAATGATAGATCCGCATCAAAGATCAATATTTCGTAGCTCTAGTTTTCCAAACCTATGTAATTAATGCACATGTATTGACTTCGGTTTCTATACTTGAAAGTACACAACTTTCATCTATGGGACTGTAAAAATAAAAATCTGAGCACTCACGATCTTGCCCAAGGTCTACAATTATTTTGTTGGGACTGGGGTTTACACCTGTTATTAGAGTGTGCACGAATGTTTAGGAAATACTAATCTCATTAGTATTTAAACAGTATCCTGGTAAGAAATGTAATCGTATCAATATGAAATAAAATATTTCAATCATTAAAATTATTATATTTAAAACTGAGAGAAATTTTCCTCTGTAGGAAGAATACTACAATGGGATATTATTTCTTACATAAATGAGCATTTTTTTTTTCAATAATCAAATCTGTACTTTCTCTTATCGCCTAATGAATTTTTCTTCTTTTCATTGTTAATCAACAAGACTAGTTTTTATTTTTAATAATCTAGAGCACGCAGCTAATCCCCAGAGTTCTGAAAATATAGAAATTGTTGTAATTGCTATTTTTTTTTTCTAAAACATGGACATATTTTGCCCAGCTCTTACAATACGAATTTAACATTTTGCAAAAAATAAATTTTTTAATTCAGATAATATTTATGCAAACTTTTAAAACAATAATAATTTAAATCGTATTTTGCCAATTTAGTTCACCAGTATTTCATATGAATCTTTTAATAAAAAGCATTTATAGTAACATCAAAATTTAAAACGTACTTTGATCACAATTTCAAAATATATAAAAAGCATAATAAACGAGTTTCAGTTTTCCTGAATTTCAACATTAAATATCTTCAGGAATTTTACATACCGACTCTTGGATTTTTCTCCTCTCCTCATGAGTTTTTCAATCTCTTCAAAACAAGCTTTCAAATGCTTGATAAGGATATATAAGGTTCTTTTAAGCTATAATTAAAAGGATGTTTAGTGATACCTCCACTTCTCTTTCTAGTAAATTTTGAGCCGTACAGCATCTCTTTGTAGTTGAAATTAACATTATCTACAAAACTGAGCCACTGAAAGGCAACTTATCGCCTGTTATTTCACGTGACATGTATCAAAAGAGAAAAATATTTTGTCTTTTTGCTTCGAAGTTACACTGCGTGCAATTGCAGGGGATGACACGCAAGGCTCTGAATTTATCATTACTTACAATTCAGGAAAACAAGAAGTATGTACTTAAAAATTCATCGATGTGATTTTAATGTAAATAATTTAATGAAAAACCTTAAAAAACATTCTTAAAGCGTGGCTAAAAAGTAATTTTAGGATGTTTGTCATTTTTTATTACTTTTCCGGGATCGATCTACAACAATATCTATATATCTCATTTCGACAGCGTTTGAAACAAATTTCCTGTTTTATGCGTTGTTCTTGAATATCAAGGTCTAAAATGTTGGCCTATTTATAGGTTACCTTTCAGAGAAAAGTCAAAGAGTGACTTTTAAGATAATTACCTTACTAATTTCAAAACTTAAAATCTTTAAATGAGCAACCTTTTATATTTCAGTAGTTGCTTTGATCGGAGAGTAAGGGTTCGACTTCGTAACTGGAGGGTTTCGGGTTTGGAATGATTCCACCGAAGAACCGTCATGTTAGCAGGTCTGGTGCAAGTTATATTTGTTAGGGCCAAACTTCTACCCATTGGTATGTTGTGGAAGTTTGGAGAGGGTGTAATTCAGAGGTCTTCCTTATCTTCTGACCGCAGTTCAAAATTATGAGGTCCGACCCAAAATAGCCCTAATGTATCTTTTAAATGAGACGTTTATATAACTAACCTAAACAAACTAAAACCCCATATTGAGTATGGGTCAATTGTATGAGTCAAAGTTGCATGTGTTCAAGGATGCTAAAATTTTATTATAAAACAGCTGGAAGAACAAATTTAAATACTTTTTTAAAAATTAATAATTTTTTAGCAAGTTATCAATATCTTATATAATAGGGAAGTGACATTTTTCAGTATCCTATAAGCGAACACATGATGTACTATCGTACAAAAAGTATCCTCCGCAAAAGTGGTCCTCCTTCTGGTGTGGAAGTTTGAAGAAGGGAGTGCAACACAGGTGCCGTCCTCGACATTTGACCATGGTTCAAAATCATGATGTCCGTCCCAATATAGATCTAATATTGCATTAAAGTGAGATGTTAATATAACTAAATTAAACGAACACGAAAACATGCTCCATGCTTACATATGAAGTAGAACTGAACACAAACTTGCAATTTTAAAAAAGTGAAAAATTCTAGAAAAGTTATTTTAATTTAACACACCTAAATGGGCAGATTCATTCAAGAAAGATCCTGATTATTTTTCCTTAACCCCTTGTTTTGAAGATCTATTAGGGGATGTAATAAAGTCCGTTGACTCATTTTTCCCTTGGAAGAACTCTCGAAAACGTGCGCCATGTTTGCATACAAAGTAGAAGTGAATTCGAACTGCAGTTCTCTGATCTCGAAACGCTACTTCTAGAACCATACGACCTGAATATTACTGACACTCATCAGAGAAGAGTATACGAAAAGAGATTAATGAGTTTTGTTTAAAAAACCTTATAAATAAAGGTATAAGGTTTTTCATAAACTTTTACTTAGTTAAGTACCTAATGGCCAGATCCATTCCAAGGAAATTATTGATTATTTTCAATAATATTAACTCCTTGTTTGAAGCTCTATTGGGGAATGTAATATGGCCTGTTGATTCATTTTCCTCAGTAAGAGGACTCAAAAACATGTGTCTTGTTTACATACGAAATAGAATGAGACTTGAACTTGCAGTTCTCTGATCTCGTAAAGCTACCTCTAGAACTATATGACCTGAAAATTATTGGCACTCATCGGAGAAGAGTGTACGAAAAGGTATTAATAAATTTTGTAAATAAAAAGAAACTTAAAAATAAAGGCATAAGGTTTTTCATACATTTCTGTAAGGTACTTAAATTTCAGAGCAGAATCTCTCTTAATCAAATTCTTATACAGTGCGCTCCCAAATATCTCGTTCACGATTCTACGCTTCCGTACTATCCGGTCTAGTTTTCTTACATCGTAATTAAATGAGGAAGGCAAGGCATTGCATTTGTAACTTTTCCAAAACATTGGAAGCATGCGTCTGCTACAATCCTCTTAAGTGTTGTATGCAAAATATAAGTTGTGACAGAAAAGGAGCAGCATTCTGCTCGTTGTTCACTGTTCCGTCATTATGTAACGGACCTCAGTTGTTGCTGCTATTCCTGATTATAACTACACCGTACGTACAGTAGTTATAAATTATTCTTAGAGGGCTTAATGTTTTTTTAGTGTACCGCAGTGAAGATTTAAAAATAGGTGATAAACGAAAAAAAATGTGTATTGCATTTAAGTTTGGCATTACAGAATTTATATTATAGCGTGAACAATTTATATCCTCTAACTTACTTTTTCTCTTATAAATTGAAGAAACGCTTAATACTTAACATTTATAAACTGCCAATACAAAACCTTCTATTTTATCGACAACCTGTTCTATGATTCACCAGGCCGCGGCCGCATTCACAATCTACGAGGCTTGAGATAAATGGAGGACTTAGTACTCAATAAGAAGTCAGAAGACACATATAATAAAGTTGAGGTTTTGTATATAAACGTCGTCTGTTATTGTAGGTAAAAATTGAGCTCATAGAACTCTGACCTATACGGCTTTTTTGATATCCGGCCTGCCCTTCCGCCATATTAAATCTTTTTTTCTGTTTCCAAAGTAAGCAAAAGAAAATAGCAAAAAAAAAAAAAACGGAGTAGAAGAAAGCAGAAACGAAGCAGAATATTAAAGGTAATAAACGAATAATGACAAATAAATTTTATTTATTATTGAAAAGAATTATGCAGAATTCTGTTTTCAGCTTGCGGAGAATTAAATCGAATATTTAAAATTGGTTACCTTACTATTGATGCTTCGAATTTTATAAATATACTCCAAGGTAGTTAGGCAAGAAAAGATACACGTTTATACATGAATTTCGTTTAAAAATGTCGCGGCTTCTTGTTGTAGTGGGCAATTCAAAATTTTAATGTATGTTGACGAAAAAATTCTGATTCTATTAAAATCAAATCGTTGTTTTGATTTCAATATATACAGGATTAGATTTCTATGAAATTGAACCCTTTTAAATCAATCAGAAATGATATGCCTGAACTGATTATTTTATAATGATATTTTCAACTGTTTTCATTTATTAAATGAGATTTTTGACTAATTAATTGAAGCGATATTACTTATATTAATTATTCCCATTATTATTTAAAACAAAATAGAAATTCTCGAAATAAATGCGTAGAAAAATTGGGTCAGAAGCAACTTCTGGTTCAATTGACATGTTCACTGCCACAATTCACGCCTGATATTCGGGCAATCCGTCTAATTAGATGATCTTTTTGTTATCTCTTAATTTTAAAAGAGAAGAGATTATCTAATTAAATAGAGCGGAACAAATATATATTATCTGTAACGCACAGAGCGCGATGCGGTAGATAATGTTTTAAATGTGTGTTTGCAAAAACTTTAATCCTACTTAAGAGGTTATAAAAATCTTAAAACGTTAAATGATAATACTTTTTAATTCACTAAATATATTGAAATTTTCTAAGTTAATAAAGTCAGAATATAAAATCATACACTTTATCTCTCAAAATGAATTGCATCCAGAAATATAGATTTTAATATTTATGAATGTCTAGGAAGACTTTTTAATATCTTCTTTAGAAATTCCTTTGAAAATATAAAGTTATTTCTTGAATTACTCTTAAGATTTCGGTTTTATGAATATCTTAAGTGTATAAAATAATTTACGTTAACACTTGGAATACGGGCAACGTATTTTTACGTTTTTTGCAGTCTGTCATTGGAGCGCGGGTCACGTAAAAATACATATTTAGTAGAAAAACCGCCCGCTACAAGCGTAAGTTGACGGCGAAGATGAACGTTTTCTAATCTACTGTTTTATCTTTTGTTTTGAATTTCGTAAACATTTGAAACTGTTCAAAAAGTTAATATTTGTATCAAAAAAGCAATCACACGAAGAGTTAAAAAAAGCTTTAAAACTATCCTTTTTTAGAATGAGAGTCCCTAAAATTTTTAATTTCTTCAAGAAAAGTGAATCCACATATTAAAACGTATAACATTTTCCTGTATATTGCTCATAGCATGAACATAAGAAAAAATTCCTATACAGATTTAATATTTTTTTTCTTAAAATGCTGAGTGAAATAATTTTCAGAGTAAGTATTATTGTTTTATATAGAATTCGTTACGTGTATGCATTTTTCCTCTTACTTTTGGCTCAATACAATTAGTTAATCACATAAATTGTAAAGTAACTAACTACGCAAAATTAATAATTTTTAGCTGACTCAAAGAGAATAAGAAATGTCTTGGAAAATTGATCAAACGGTATTACTAATTAGTCACAAATTTTCCTTCTGAATCATTAATGAGAGCTAAATTTAACAAAGACTTTCAATGGATTATTTTACGCATGCTATTATGAAGTATCAAAAGGGTTTATTTAAGTATTCAGATTTTATTTTATTATATATTTACAAAACGTTCGAAAGCAAGATTTTAAAACTATCGTTCATATTTAAAAATAGTTTCTTGCCAACTTTATGTTACCTGAACCATCTGTGTCGGTTTGGATGCAATAAAAACTAAGAATTTTTCATAAAATCGTGAATGAAAATTGCATTCTCAATATTACGTCAAATATTTTTAAAAAATCTGAAATCATTTATAGTTTCTATTCCGATTCTTAATTGAAAATAATTTTTGGATTTTTTTTAATTTAATAATAAACTTGGCGCAGTAGCTGAATATTTAGTTATTTTGGTAATCAAAACTTTAAATCGATTCACAAATTGTATATACATATCTCTTTGCATTTTGTAGTTATTGAATTCCCTTATACTCTGTCAGCCAAACAGGCAAACTTCCTCTGAATAGATTTTGTTCAAAGTTTAATTGAAATCTACAATCGTAATTTGATGCACGAAATTTCAGCTGTCTAGTACAAGGCGTTTATCAGTTAACATATTCGCTGACAGATAGACATAATGCCAGAAATGTGTTTTTCGAATTCTGGGAAGATTGAAACGTTGAGTTTCGTCAAAATCTGAAATTTTGAATTTTGTAATGACTTCCTCTATACTTCGCGAACGAGATACTCTGTACTTCGTACAGGATGATATTTCACATGATTTTTGAATTTGATTATAATGGAGAACAAATTTCTTGTACAAGCTTTGATGAGAAACAATTCAGAAAACGAAAATACTTTTGATAAGTACTACTTCTGTCGGTGTAGAAAATTCGCTGGGGAGCACCGAATTAACACAAAATATTTTCACATTATTCGCTTCCAGAAGAAGTTTAGTTTTAAATTGTAAAATTTTGTTAGTATGAAATATGATATTCCTGTACTCATGTAATTTTACGGAATGTAATTTCATGCATATGCACATTCAGAATCGACAAAATTCAATTATTCTTTATCATTTACTTAACAGAACAATATATTCTGATTTTGCTTATAAACAGAAAATTGTGGAAACAATGAAACAACAAAAAACTTTCAATAGTTTTAGAATATCCTATGTGCCCATTTATTTAGAACAATGTTTATTATTAACACTTAACAGTGCTTAAAAATTAACCATAAAAAAGTTTGTGCCTTACATGTGGCAATGTTTCATTCAGGCTTTTCATTGATATTTCTGCTTCTGTTGAGAATTCCAATCTGCGTTGTCAAGAAAGTCAAATATTATTGTTGGAATTGTAATGTGTTTACATTCTACGAACTTTCAGTAATAAAATACAACTCCCTTCTGAAACATGAATTGTCCGACCAGCTGAAATCATTCCGTTTCTCAGAAGGCCACGGTGATCCGGCAGTAAAATCTCGGTTTCGAAACCAGAAGGCTTCAGGTTCGAGGCCCGATTCCACCGAAGAACCCTCGCATAAGCGGGTCTTATGCCCGTTAAATCCGCAAAAACCAAACCTCCTCTAGCTAGTGTGGTGTGGAAGTTTGGAGAAGGGCCGCCAACTCAGGTATCGTCCTCGTCATCTGATCGCAGTTTAAAATTACGAGATCCATCCCAAAATAATCCTAGTGTTGCTTTAAAACGGGACGTTGATATAATTCAACTGAACTCCGTCTCTCAGGTGATATTTTTTGTTATTTTCCCTCCGAATCAATGATGTAACTCTAAATTCCTACATAAAAGAATTTGCCACAAAAATGCATACTTAATGGCATTAAAAATATTTTACAAAACTTTAGAATGCGTATTTTTTGCGATGACTGTATAATTTTTTTAAAAAATAAAAAGAGTTTAAAGTATTTTATTCTAAACCTACACCATGCAATGATGACCATTATTTCACTTTTTTCTTTTATGAAAGGAAATTTTCAATTGATAAATGGGAAAAAGTAATATCATGAATATAAATGTATAAGAATTAAAGTCAGAAGCAAATAGAATATTTTATCATTCGTCAATATTTCATTTTACGTAAAGGAATTCAAATAGAAAATTAAATATTAGAAGATTTAATTCCATTAATAAAAAATAGATTCGATTAATTTTGTGGTGAAAAATCTGAAAAGAAGAAATTTTATCTTATCAAATATGTAGAAACGACTTTAAAATTACTTTAAATTTAAGCTGACTTGATTATAACAGCTTAAATTAAGAATCGAGTACATTAAAAGGGGCTTTGGAGTTGACGATGTCAAAAAAATTTTAATTGCTAGATCATTTCCTTAAAAAAATGTCTTCTATGTCTTCTAAAAAACTTCTATCATGATAATAATGACTTTTTATGTAGCCAGGAGGAAACAAATTTAATTTGCATTGTATCCTACTTTCTAAAGCTGATAAAAAAGGCATCTGGAGATTTTTTCTCCAGCACCTAAATTTAGATTCCTCATCTTATAGTTAAGAATTCGATATAAAATATCTTTAATTTAATTTTATTCTTTAATTTTAACTATTATTGTAAAATGTCTACCACAGTTTTAGCATATCACTATTGAATTACAAAATAATTCAAATAAATACAATCACGAATAAATATTTTTTATTATTTCTTTTTCTTTATTCATGTAAATATTAATTAGAAATTTTACTGCAAGCGGAAAAAAACAAGTCCTAAAAAATTACTTTTTTGCTATTTTTTTATTTCCTTTTTTATGTAAATACACTGAAGTGACAAAAGTCATGGGATGACTGTTAATATCATGTCGGTCCTCCTTTTGCCCGGTGAAGTGCAACAACTCGACGTGTCATGGAGTCCACAAGTCGTTGGAAGTCCTCTGCAAGAATATTGAGCCATGCTGTCTGTATAGACGTCCATAATTGTGAAAGTGTGGATGGTGCAGGAGTTTGGGCACGAACGAACTTTTCGATGATGTCCCATAAATGCTCGATGGGATTCATATCGAGAGATCTAGGTGGCCAGATCATGCGCTGGAATTGTCAGGAATGTTCTTCAAACCAATCGCGAACAGTTCTGGCCCTGTGACATGGCGCATTGTCATCCATAAAAATCCCATCGTTGTTTGGATGCGTGAAGTCTATGAATGGCTGCAAGTGATCTGCAAGCAGCTGAACATAACCATTTTCAGTCAATGAACGGTTCAGTTACACCAGAAGACCGAGTCCATGCCATGTAAAAACAGCCCATACCATTATGCAACCACCACCAGCTTGAACAGTGCCTTGCTGACAGTTTGGGTCCATGGCTTCGTGGGGTCTGCGCCACACTCGAACTCTACCATCAGCTCGTAACAACTGAAATCGTGACTCATCTGACCACACCACGGTTTTCCATTGGTCTAGGGACCAATCGATATGCTCACGAGCCCAGGAGAGTCGCTGCAGGCGATGTCGTGCTGTCAGTAAAGGCACTCGAGTCGGTCTTCTGCTGTCATAGCCCAAGGAAGACAAATTTCGCCGCACAGTCCTATCGGACACGTCCCTCGTACGTCCCACATTGTTTCCAGCAGTTATTTCACGAAGTGTTGCGTGTCTATTAACATTGACCATTCTACACAGACGTCGGTTGTCTCGGTGGTTAAGTGCAGGTGGTCGCCCACTGCGCTGTCCATGATGGGATGTGATGCCTGAAATTTCATACTCTCGGCACACTCTTGATACTGTGGATCTCGGAATGTTGAATTCACTAACGATATCCGCAATGGAATGACCCATGCTTCTAGCTCCAACTAACATTCCACGTTCAAAGTCTGTTAATTCTCATCGTGCCGCCATAAATCACGAAAAACCTGTTCACATGAATAACTTGAACACAAATGAAAGCTCTGGAAAACGAACTGCGCATTTATACTTTTTCGCTGCGATACTACTGCCATCTGTATATTTGCATATTGCTATCCCATGACTTTTGTCGCTTCAGTGTAAATGTGCTGGAGAAAATTTTATTTTAAACCTAAAGCAAAGCCAACCCGAGCAAAATACTTTTTTTACAATTTTTTTCACATTTCCTCTTTTGTATGCACATATATATGCACTAAAACTTTTATTTTAAGTCAAAAGCAAAGTCAGCCCGAATAAAAGAGTTAAAAAAGATAATAGTAAGTAATAGTAATAGTTAATAGTTTTAAAAAATTTTACTATTTTTCTATGTTTTCTTTTTATTTAAATAAATATGCTTTATATAATTCACTTTAAGCCAAAAACAAAAGAGGGCCGTACAAAATCCTTTTTTCTATGTTTTTAAATATTTCATTTACTTTATTTGAATAAATATGCATTAGAAATTTTTCTTTAAACCAAAAGCAAAGCCAATCCAAACAAAATGCTTTTCTTTTTTTCTTTTTCTTTTCTTTACTTTTTTTTCATATTTCCTCTTCTTTATTCGCAGAAATATGCATCTGAAATTTTTCTTTAAACCAAAAGTAAAGCCGGCCCGAACAAAATACTTTTTTACTACTTTTTAATAGTTCCTTTTTTTATTTAAATAAATATGCATTAGAAATTTTACTTTAAACCAAAAACCAAGCTGGCCCTAACAAAAACCGTGGGTGGTGCAAAAATAACTCGAGGAGTTTTGAACAACATAAAATAACATAATAATATTTTATTACGTTCTGAATTATACTAATCGATGTATTAAAGACTACAAAAAATATATGAAAATGATAAATAATTGATTAATTTTTATAAGCGTTTTAATCATGTAAATGTTGCTTAATACACTTATGAAATAATACGAATTAATGGAATAGGGCTGCATTATAGGATTTTTATTTAAATTTTTACACAAATTTGTTAATGATGCATCATAATTAATTTATTGACGGATCCGACGGATAAAATAAATAAATCATTCTTGATCATAAGCATTTTGTAAAATCAAACTTGGAAAAACAATTCTGCAGATTTAAAGGGTCGATATCATTTTCAGAACAGTAAATAATTTACATACAATTCAAATAAATTCTTTTTAAATTATGAGTTTAATATCTGGATTCATTGATCCTAAAAGGCAAAATTTGACGACAAATTTTGATTTCAATAAATACACCAATGCAATCAACATCACTCTATAAAATCGCATTTCATTCTTTGCAATATTTGAGTTCATTTTCAGTCTGTTTGTAAAACTTATAAAAATTTAATTAATAAAAACCAGATGTATCGTTTGTTATAAATTTAAAATCTCTTCTTGTAATTAATAAATAGCATTTTCGCTTCTGATTACAAATCTGTACGCTGTAGATAGCTGCCATTTGAAAAATATACAAATGGCATGATTGAGTATTAAAAATCAGATTTAAAAAGATAGCAAATTAAAATATTTTTCTTTTGAAAAAGTATGTTGCCGTTTTGTGTGCTGGCAATCTATCGGGCTGGCCCTGAACATAACCTTGAGAGGGAATGAAAAATATCAAACAGGCAGAAAAGTCCCAATTTTCAAATAAAAGTTTCCAAATTCTAGAAAATTTTAAAACTCATTCATTCGGAACAATCAATAAACCTTTTCTACTGTTTAACTAGAAATGGATTTTTGTTTAAAATATTCTCAGATATCCTTCATATTAATTTCCTAATAACAGCACATCCTTAATTATACTTATAATGTAGGTTCAGTTCGATATACTTTTTCCATGACGCCATCTATTGACTAGCTGGTACACTAATATTACAGTTGAAATAAATTTGCTACAAAAGCTTTAAATCTTGGGTCAAACTTTTTATTTTTAAATCGGAGGGAAATGTCTGGTGAACAGGTTTATTTTATTATTAAGTTAATTTGTGATCTAAATTTTCTAAGAACCCGAAATTCCTTGTTTTATGTCACGCATATCAAAGTAGATTATTCTTTTTTTTTAGGCTTTTTCGTACAGGCTATGATTTGATAATTAAAAATGTTACATTTCCTAGTAAGAAAAGCATATACCTGACATTGTAATTAATTTATCAGACTTTTCTTTTAGCCAATGACGATATTTAAAAAAGTTTTACATTTCCTGGTAGGTAAGGAATATGTTTAGTTTGTCTTTATAATTAAATTTTTCGGGCTTTTCTTATAGCAAATGACTCGATATTTAAAAATGCTTTACATTCCCAGATAGATAATACATATACTTAGTTCAGCTTAGTAATTATATATATATATATATATATATATATATA
>JAPMOQ010009429.1:622494-655124 GCA_026543055.1 Argiope trifasciata
TGCAAACATTGCACAGAATTTTTACTGTTAGATAGCAACTATAAAATACTTCTATGTTTTATATTAATATTATGTATGATTTTTATATTATTTATGTAGATCTTTATGCTGAAAAGAGGCATAATAACTCAATGTTTTATGCTCAATGTGTTTCTTCCTATGTTTCGAATAAAATTTTTGTGTTATTTATAGAAACATAAAACATTTCCAAGTTCTTATTTTGTATTAATTTTATATTTTTCTAAGGATTATAAATTAAGAAAAATATTTTTAATGAAAGTTTCAATTAATAGTCTTCAATTTGGGTACTTTTAATAATAATGATAATGAATAACAATTCCGAAAGCAACTACAAGTCATTTCGTTTTCAACAAAGAAAAGAAGTTAAGAATCTCGACATTAACTTTTTTTTCCTTTCTTTTTAGATTATTTATAAAAATAAAACTTTCTGACGAACTTTTGAAAGTGTAATGTACTATGTACCTAAATTTTTAGACGTCTTTTTCTCTCTTTAATAAAAAGGAAATAAGTATTTTAAAAAAAACTGCAAATGCTTCATTCAAAACATCATGATGGTCACTTTATTCCTGTCCTTATATTTATTTTCAAAAAAATCTTAAAGTTTGTGTTAAACTTTTAAATAACAAAAAAGGGCGCTGCTTGTGCTTTATATTATAATAAGAAATGTTATAAATTTGAAATTAAAGTGACCTTATGGTAATATTTGTTCGAAGTACCTTTCTTTAAATGAAATCATGAAATAAATTCTTCTTGGCATTTTGAAAAATGAATGATTTAAAACATTTATATCAAAAGTGCATAAAACTAATTCACACGGCAAAAATTACTTTGTTAAATTTATCAGAAAAGCTATTTTTACAAGGAACTGTAACCCTAACTGTTTTCCTCGGCCCTCTATCGGCCGTTGCCATGAACAATCAGTCCATGTCTTGGAAGCGAGTGTAAAGCATGATGTAGTCCCCGAGTAATATTTTAATGCATATATGTTAAATGTTATTGTCCCAAATAGTTTTGTCCCCATGTAAATCATGTCCTTTAATGTCATTAAAGGTATTTTAAACTATATTGGCATGATTTATTGATTTTAATAGTCTACCCTGACAGAATTAAAATTTTGGCGCCCTTTCGGTCACAATAATTTGGCAGCCCAACGTTCGGCCCAAATCAATATTAAACATTTTGAAACATCATTGTTTACATTCCAAGGTCGGGACTTGCTTTCTTTTTCAGCTTTTTAGTTACCACCCTGGACAGCTAGGTTATGATGAAAAGAAACCAGCTGAAATTTTTCGCCCCGAAGAATGAAGAGTACCAGATAAGCTTTGTTATTGTTTTATAAATCTTACTGGTAATAGTTTGTAATTTAATTCCGTTACTGTCGACGAATTAATTCACTAAAGAAAAAAACTAAGTTTTGATTTAATCAAAGTAGATGCTTTGTTTTTAAACATGTTACTGTTTTTAACCCGAAGAAAGTCGAAAGTGTCAGATTTGTTGTATTAAATCTTATTTATATTAGTTGAAATTTAATTCTGTCAAACCTGATTAATTAATTTATTTGAAAACAGCACGCAGAGTTTTATTGCTATTAAAATGTAACTGATAATTGTGTTAATTAATCTTTGATATCGTCAATCGAGAAGAATTGAATAACGAAAGTTGTTAATAAAAGTCAGCGTGGATACTTTTATATTTAAGTTCTTGAGTAAATTGATATGTTTTTCTTTTGAAATACTAAATACTCCTTGAAAATGTTCATATGTTATAGCTTTTATGGTAACTTAAAAGAAATAAAGCACGTAGAACTAAAGTTATTTTGATAGGAATAAGGATTCAAAGTCCAGACAGGAAAAACCGCAGAGTAAGCATAAATCGGAATGATTTAACACCAGTCTCTGCCTGTCTGAATAGCTACAAGATGAAGAGAATATTATTATTATATCTTTCTTTTTGGAATAACTTTCGTTTTGTTGAGTTGGTATTTTTTCAGAAAAATATTAAGCATTTCAGAGTATAAAATTGTGATAGGACTTTTCTTCCTGTGAATCTGATTATTCTTTTAGTTATCCGTATTAAAAAAAGAACTAAATTGTAATTTTTACAGTGTTATAAAACTTATATGTGTTCAATCAAAGCAAAGAATTTGTGAATATGAAAAAATACTTATTATATATGAATGATTGATATTTTGGAAATACAGTAAGTGAAAGAACTGTTTTATTCTTTTATAAACTGCTTACATATTGTTTTACTAAGAAAGGATATTCATAATAATTGTTCAAATTGATCTCATAAAATTATTTTGTGTTGAATATTATAGGATATAAAAAATTGCTGAAAAGGAGTTAAAGTATTATTTTGATGACTCATTTCCGGTAATTCTGAAATAAGAACGTTATTTTTATGGTTAAGAATTTTTTAAGATAATTCTTCAGCATTTAATTCAAATATAGTAATACCAATTGCTCACTGTATTTACTTTTCTTTTATTAATTGTATGTATATTCTTACACTTAAAATTAATAATGAATTATATTTAGAACTTAATTTCTGTCTTTATACGATGCTTACATCTAAAAAAACATAAACGCATAAAGTTATGTTGAACATAAATATATTTTTGCATTGTTTAAAATTTATATTATTTCCTACCTGATTATAATTTTTTGTATTTCTTAAAAAAAATTGAAGATTTGAATAATTTGTATTCTGCCAATTTTATTCATTTTTTTTTTTTGTATTCAAAAGAGATAGTAGGTGTGTAACTGTTCCTTCATAGTCAAATTTTCTTGTTTATCTTCGTAGTTTATTTTAATAATTTCGTAGGGAAAAATGGCTCTTCTCTCTAAAGGAAAAAAAATTGACCTCTGTCATTTGGCATTGGAATTAGGCCTAGATATAACACCTCAAGATAAAATAAATGATTTACAAGATAAAATAACTAAATCTGCATTCTTTGCGGATAACAAACTGTTTATGACTGATACATTCAACAACATTGTTGACGAACGGAAAAGGTTAGAAGAAGCAGAAGCAAAGAAATTGGAAACAGTAAAACTAGCTGAGGAAAGAGCATTTGAGCTTGAAAAGCTTAAGCTCCAAAATCTATAAAATCCTAATCAAATTGAGTCTTTTCCAAAGCGATTTGATTTACAAACAGTCTTGCCAACGTTTCGCCCTGAAACAGATGACATGTCATTATTTTTAACTATGTTTGAAAGACAGATGAAGCTTTTAAATATATCTGATGACTACTGGGTATCCTATTTAATTGGTGTACTTCCAAGTGATATAAGTAAATTAATAGCCAGGGAACCTGAAGAAATGTTTAAGAACTACACCCATATCCATACAATATTATTACAAATATTTAAGCTGACAGCAGAACGTTTCAGAATTCTTTTTAGTCGACATCAGAAACGCGATCATTCCACTTGGAAAGATTTCTTTTTCGAGCTTCGAACTTACTTTGAAGGTTAGCTCAATGAACTAGAAATTAATTCAGTTGAAAAATTAAAAAATCTAATCCTTGCTGTTCAAATTAAGAAAAACTGTAATCCGGAATATAAAAATCATCATTTAGATAGTTGGGAAACACTTAATGATCCTGACATGTTAGCTGTAAAGCTAGATTCTTATGACAATATAAAGTCACCTCATCAAAATTTAGTAAAAACTCCGAAATCGCAAGAATTCTATAAACCAAAATTTTCTAAAAATACCAGTGCGTAGAACTTCAAGAAAACCCAATCACGAAATTTGAGAAAGAACCTTCGTGTGCTCACACCAATATTATTTCTAATTCAAACTATTGGTCATCACGACATATGGAACATTCTGTTTATTGTTATGGTTGTGGCCATCCCGGATTTATAAAATCGAAATGTCCAGCTTGTTCTTCAAAGAAAGACAATGCTCAAGTTAATGCAATACTTATGTTTACTTGTTTTACCTCTCAAGTAGCCTTACTCCCACTGAAATATATGAGGCTACAGGAACAGCTTGTGTTGACACAGGAGCCAGTCAGTCAGTTGGTGGAGAACTGATGTTTAATTTTTTAAAGAAGCGTGGACAGAATTTCACAGAAATTGACCTTACTATCTGTTTGGCAAATGGTCAACAATCCACATCAGTTGTTTTAAAAACTACAGTGCCGATAAAAGTGCTTGATCGAACTTTTCGCACTGATTTACATTTTCTGCCGCATGCTAAAGATAATCGTACTCTCCTCGGAGTTGACTTTTCGAAATCAGGAATTGTGATGGAAATGAAAAATAATCTCTGGTATTTTGGTGATAAACCGAACTGCAGAATACCTTTTGCTAAAGATAGTCCCTTACTTAGAAATAATAGTCCTGTTGAAAAGATTACTAGTTCTTGAACAAGTAATAGTTCAGTACAAAACAATTTTGTCGCCCGTGAAACTAATAATCCTTGTTTACGCCAAGAAGAAAGTAAATATTTGACAACCAAACAGCGTGACAGCTTTAACTCGTTGTTAAAAGAATTTGAGCCATGCTTTCATCCAGGGGGAGACCCCTCTTCTTTCATGGAGCATCATATACAAGCTGGAAATAATTTACCTGTTTCTGACCCTCCATATCGAATGACTCCTGCGAAGAAGGAACTGTTAAAAGTGGAGTTAGAATCCTTTCTAGCTGAGGGTATCATTGAGGAATGCGAGAGTCCTTACGCAAGTCCTGTTGTATTGGTTCCAAAACCTAATGATTCCTTTCGTTTGAACATTGATTACAGGAAGTTGAATGCTACAATTCCTGAACCTATCCTCTGCCTAGAATGGATGACTTATTGAATGAGGCTAAATCAACAAAGTATAAGTCCACAATAGATTTGAGAGCTGGTTACCACCAAGTTAAAGTTTATGAAGCAGATCAAGAAAAAACTGCTTTTATTTGTCCTTTCTTCACGTACAAATTCTTGCGGATGCCGTTTGGTTTGCGAAATTCTCCCGCAACATTCCAACGCCTAATAGATAAGTTCAGATCTGGACTAAAGGATGTTTTTGCCCTCTCATATCTTGATGACATTATTGTTTTGTCTGAAAGCTTTGATAAACATTTGTCAGACTTAAGACAAGTATTTGATAGACTCTCTTTGTTTAAACTTACTGCTAACCGGAAAAAAGGCAATTTTGCTTGTAACAAAGTGAAGTATCTCGGACATTATATTACTGAACAAGGAATTGAAGTCGATCCTGAAAAAATGGCAGCTGTGCAGAAAATTCCTGAACCAACTTGCGTTAAAGAAGTACAGTCATTTTTACAGACTTGCCCATGGTTCAGAAGATATGTTCCAAATTTTTCGGAAGTGGCGAGACCACTCAGCAATCTCACAAAAAAGAATAAATCCTGGACTTGGGGAGAACCTGAAAAGAAGGCGTTTGAAGAATTAAAGAAGAGGTTGATTTCACCACCCGTGTTATCACAACCTGATGGAAGCAAGCCTTTCATAATTAGAACTGATGCAAGTAATTATGCTCTAGGTGCCGTTATGATCCAAGGAGAAAGCCCAGAAGAACACGTCATTGAGTATGCAAGTCGATTACTAAGTTCTGCGGAAAAGAACTATTCGACAACAGAAAGGGAAGCTCTTGCTGTTGTATGGGCTTTGGAAAAATTTCGTGGGTCTGTGGAGAACCAAGAAATAACCATCGCAACTGACCACCAACCCTTGAAGTGGTTGATGAGCATAAAATCGCCATCCGGTCGACTAGCTCGGTGGGCTCTGCAAATTCAATCTTTTCACCCGAAAATTCACTATACGTCTGGAAAGTCCAACGTTGTCGCAGACCTCCTGTCTAGACCAACCCATGGAAAAAAAGAGTTGGTGTGCGACCTCAACACTATATCTGTTAACCTACCATCTCGAAGATCTAAAGACATCCACGATGAACAGATGAAAGATGAGGATTTAAGAAAAATTATTGATTGGTTTGAAAGTGGAAGGAAAGATGAAGACTATATCAATTGGACAAGTAGAGGATATCTCATGAATCAGGGCATCCTTTACCGATATACGCCAGACACTGAATCTAAGGAGGCACAGCTTGTTGTTCCTTGTCATGAAAGAGAACGAGTATTAGAGCAATACCACGATTCATCCACTGCAGGACATAGTGGAGCTGAAGGAACGTACTTCAAGATTGCTTCTGGATACTCTTTCCTGGAATGAGAAAATATATTACCGAATATGTAAACAATTGTGCTAAATGCAACCGGTACAAGCCAAGTAATCAAAAACCTGCTGGATTATTGAGAACGATCATTTATGCTCAAAGATTCAAAACTTTGGCCATCGACCTTTTTGGCCCTTTACCAGAAACTCTAACTGGAAAGAAATGGATATTTTTAATTGAGGATACCAGTACAAAGTGGGTAGAGCTCTTCGCTTTAGAGAATGCTACTGCACGAAATTGTGCAAAATTCTTGATAGAAGAAGTTTTTTTTTTTTCGCTATGGACTACTACGAAGACTAATTTCTGACAACGGTAGCCAATTCGTAAGTGCAGCAAACCTGTAATTCCCTTGGTATCAAACAAGAATTCATTCCAGTTTATCATCCTCAGGCGAATCCATCAAAAAGGAAAAATCGTGATCTGAAGCCCAAACTAGCTATCCTAGTAGGTGATACTCACGATATCTGGGAAGAAAAGTTGGCAGTGATCCGATCTGCCATGAACACTTCAAAATGCGATACTATTGGTTACACTGCTGCATATTTACAATTCGGGTGTGAATTAGGAACAACAGACGATGTAAATCACGATTTAAGAAGTCTCATTGAAAACGATAACTTTGTAGCAGAGATAACGCCTTCCTTGAAACAATTTGCCTGCTTGACACCCCAAATTAGAGAGCGGGTAGAACAAAAACAGGATCAAAGAAAGAATTATTTTGATAAAAATAGAAGACAAGTGTACTATCAGCCTGGTGACAAGGTCTGGGTGAATTCACATCCTATAAGCAGTAGAAGCAACAACCGAAGCAAGAAAAAGAGAAGGCCCTTCTCTCGTAATCACAAACAGATCTCCTATCACTTATGACCTTGCTGATCCCAGTACACCAGGTCAAGTTCTTGGAACTTACCATACCAATATGCTGAAACCTTATGACTGCCTCCAGAAAGGGACACAACTCCTGTAGTTCCCCTCAACAGAAGAGGTAGACTTAAGAAGTACAGTGCTGACTCTTCGCCGAAACGAGTGCGAGCCAGAGGGGGGAGCCTGTAACCGTAACTGTTTCCCTCGGCCGTCTATCGGCCGTTGCCATGAACAATCAGTCCATGTCTTGGAAGCGAGTGTAAAGCATGATGTAGTCCCCGAGTATTATTTTAATGCATACATGTTAAATGTTATTGTCCTAAATAGTTTTGTCCCCATGTAAATCATGTCCTTTAATGTCATTAAATGTATTTTTAACTAAATTGGCATGATTTATTGATTTTAATAGTCTACCCTGACAGAACTAAAATTTTGGCGCTCTTTCGGTCACAGAACTTATTTTATGAGACACTGATAAGATGCTGAATGAGAAAAAAGGGCATCAAACCTGTTTCACGTTTTCAGCGTATCATGAAATAAAAAAGAAATTTATAAAATATTATCTCTAAGGAAACTGTTGAATTTCGTGAACACATATCAATGTCTGTCCTTTAGTAACTCATGTGATTTTCCAATTTGAACTTGATCTTTTAAAATTTTATAAATAACTATTTACTTGCTTCTAAGGGATTAATTTGTTTGTTTGACTCCGCATTGTTCATTAGCTCTGATTATCACGTAGCATTTTGTTCTTGAATACAACCATCTATCTCCTCAGTACCTTCAAGTTGTTCTTTCAGGAGTTACATTGGCAAAAGTTTAAGTATGAGCACTTGCGTAAAACCGAGTTTCTCTTTTTCAAAGTTGTTATTTGTAGAGTCATTGACTCCATGTCTCTGAAACTGTTTTTAATTTGAATAATGCAAAAAAAATAAAGAAATATTCTTAATTTTTTTTAATATTATATTTTTCATTTTTGTTTGTTAAATTCTAATTGTTATTAACATTAGTATAATTCCGTGTTACCTAACCTAATAAATATTCATTTAACTCATTGGATCTATCGAAAGCATGATTATGGACAGTAGTTGACGATAAACTGCGATTCAATAAATCGATATTCAGAACTAATTTACGTTTTCGATTTTGTTTTGGTTATTAGTTAGTGTTTATTTTTGTTGTTCTTTATTCTCTTTAACCTTCATAAAGAATTTTTGTTAATATTTTTATACATACTTTCATATTCTAATTTATAAAAATAATTGTTTTAAGCGTGTCACGTGAAATAAACTGTTTTCTGTTCCCTAACTGAATGATACCATTATGGAAAAGAAATTGCAGTTACCAGAATGTTGTAGATTATCGTTTGTCTAATCGCTAAATATATCTTCAGAAATAGAAGGAAAAAGAATTTATTTAGATTAAATTTGCAATTCTATTCGCCTCTCACATTTTCACACTTAAGTGTATTCACTTTAAAAAAAATGAAATTCCTTTTTACTTCCGCTTTCGCCTTGCGGCTTACGATAAATCGCGATACAATAAATCGATATTCACAATTAATTTACGTTTTCGATTTTGTTTTCGTTACCGGCTGGTGTTTATTTTTATTGCTCTTCATTCATATTGACCTCCATACAGAATTTTTTTTAATATTTCTATTAATACTTTCATATTTTAATATATAAAAATATTTTTAAATACAGCGTTATAAATTGTAACATGCAGACATTGCTTTGGTATTGACGCACTTTATTAAAGGGATTTTAAAAAAACTAATTTTCTAACTATTTTTATTAAGAAAAATATTTTTCTGTATAAATAAAAATGAATTTTTGTCTGTATGTCTCTTAGACCTTCCTAAACCGTTCATTCGATTGCGATGAAACTTGGTCAGTTTATTGCTCAAAACTGCGGGATGGTTATAGGTACAAGTATATAAACTTAAAAAATAAAATTTGAATCTCAACCACATCTATTTACTAAGGATTAATCTCCAAAAAATCTATATAAATAAAAAAGAATGTTTGTCTTTATGTCTCCTATGTGTTGTCGTACCCCTCATCCGACTGAAGACGGGAAAAAATATTGTCTACTCTAAAGCTCTTGAATCATAAAGTAAAAAAAGGAGTAAATATAATTTATACTTCTCCTTTATATATCATTAAATTTCAATGAATGTATTCATTTCCGATACGAAAACAAATTTCATTTTTCTATCCTTCCTAATTAATTAAGGCAATTATTTTAAATTTCAAACGATATTTCCAAAAATACTTCTTTTGTGGCAGCAACGCACCATGCATTAGCTAGTATTATATAAATTGAAATCTTTTATTTTTAGTCGTTCTGATCAGTCAATATTTTAAGAGATGCTATTTATAACTTACTAGCTGATACCCGGTGCGTTTCTGTCGCAGAAATAATTTTGGAAATATCGTTTGAAATTTAAGATAATTGTCTTGCTTAAATAGGAAGGATAAAAAAAAAAATGAAATTTGTTTTCATATCGGAAATAAATACATTCATTGAAATTTAATGATATATAAAGGAGAAGTGTAAATGATATTTACTCCATTTTTGTTTTTTACTTTATGATGCAAGAGCTTTAGAGTAGGCAATATTTTTCCCACCTTCAACAGAAACAAATAAATTTTTTGACTGGCCGACTTGTAAGCATCCAGTTTAGAACTGGATAAAATCGGATGAGTGGTGCGGCAGCATGTAAGAGACATACAGACAAACATATAATGATATCACGATATATCGAAAAATATCCATATGTGTTGGACGATATATTGCGATGATGAAGTTCCACCATCGCCCATCCCTAGTTAAAAATCACATGATTGAAAAGGGAGCACCTCTACGATCACATAATTTTAGTCTTTTAAATAACTTTTAATGGACTTTCTTAAAGAATCCTTCTTCATGGGAATCTTTACAAAGATAATCTATGAGTACAGAAAACCCTGTAAATCGTATTTTTAGAACATTTAAATCTGTTACACAATTAATTTTGTATAATGTATAAA
Organism: Argiope trifasciata; assembly: GCA_026543055.1. Classification (NCBI taxonomy): domain Eukaryota; kingdom Metazoa; phylum Arthropoda; class Arachnida; order Araneae; family Araneidae; genus Argiope; species Argiope trifasciata. The sequence goes on from JAPMOQ010009429.1 coordinate 632,611, forward strand.
ATAATTTGTCTTCAGACTCCGTTTCTGTATTTCAGCCACAAAAAGTAATTTCGAACAAATAATATGATAAAGTGAATTTTAAATTTCTTCAGATTTTTAATAACAGCACTGTTTTAAATACCATTTCGGGTTAATTAAAACTGTACACCAAAAATATAATTTCCTTTTTTTAAAAAAAAGATGAGGTTATTCCTTTCATCATATTGTTTACCACAAAATATGTAAATCTGTTTTCCACTTTATATTTTATGTTTTAAACGAATAAAAAAAATTACAATGCCATTTATAATTTGGACTACAGATTATAATTATTTAAAACCTATCAATTGTCTTCAGAAATAAATTTGTGTATTATATCTATTATTTTAAACAGTTGTTTCTTGGTCAATTTATTTATGTCAATAATTTCCTGCTAACCATTGCTAATATGACAGAGAGAGTGTATAAGTACAATATTTAGAATTTATGATTCTTAAGAGCCCATTTTTTCACATAAACAAAATTGCAAATAAATTTTTGCTTCATTTAAAGCATTATGAATATATCTATGTCTAATGATGTAGAAAAAATATATTTAATGGTGCAGAAATTAGCTGTTGTTCCACGATCAAAACGAGCATCTTCAATAAAATTCAATTAACTGGGGAAGAAAGATAACTTCTCTTAGTAACAATTTTTGTTTAATCTTACTTGTTTCATGTTAGTAAGAATTAATTTTATAATCTTTTCATCATTCACCATTAGAAATCAAGAATACTAAGAAGAAGATATCAAAGATATATTTTTTCAAGGAGAAAATTTTGTATAATCGTTCAATTCAGTTTAGTTTAGTTATATTAACGTCCCGTTTTGAAACAACATTGGAATTATTTTGAGACGTACTTCGTAATTTTGAACCGTGGTCGGATGACGAGAATGATATTTGACCTGGCATTCCTCTCTCCAAACTTGTACACTACACAAACGGAAGGACGTTTGGCCCCGACGGATTTAAAGTACACCAGACCACTTATACGACGGTTCTTCTGTGGAATCGGGTCTCGAACTAGAAGACTTCCGGTTCCGAAGATATAATCGTTCAGAATATGATTGTAAATTTCAGGAATTAGCTAAAGGGCTTGCGTACGACGTTTTAAAGTCTGCATTTGATTCCCGGAAAAAGGCTGGTCATTTAGAAGAATTAGAGTGCAGCATTTGTCATGAAACAGCTTGAAATTTTATCGCTAATTTAGTACATATTTCAAAGATTTGAAAATGACAAAGATTTAAGAAATGCTTTTAACAATGTGTTTAAAAAATAATTGCTCTTTTTTTCCTTTCAAAAATCTGGAGGTCAAAAGAATGATTGTGAAAACGCGATTAGCAGAAGGCAATGAGAAAAGTATATGAAATTACAATAAATATCAAACGAAACAAAAAAAATTGGTACATTTATTACATAAAAATTAATATAGTTGTGAATTATGTTATGTTATTACTATTCTAATTTAATCAGAGTATCTGCGCCTCTTTATTATGACCTCAAGAGTTTTAATCAAAAATATTTTCTTTCCATTTTAATAATCTGATAAATGTACCTTATTAAAAAATTTAGAATTTTGTTTTCTCAAAATCATTGTTTTGATTACATTTGGAAATTTTTTATTAGTTTTTCAGCAGGTTTAAAACATGAAACTTCTGATCTACCATATTTTGAAACAATAACATTCTTATTAATTATTAATCTTCCCCATAAAAATATTGTTTTAATAATTTAGAAAGAATGAAGTTGTCTGTCATTTCAATACTTTTTAATGATGGAATCTTGCTACGCTTTAAGCACTTTCATCCAGAGTTCATATTTTTGAGGATATTGGTCGATTTTATTTGTTTGTGTACATTTTTTTACATTCCCTCATTTATACTTTTTGACCTTCTGATAAACTAACTTTCTAAGTTCATATTTTTTTTATTATAATTATTTTGAAGAAAAAAGTTTTAAATTTATATCGTATTTGATATTATTAACTATTCATGGATTTTAAAACACATTACAAAATGTTTTTATAACTAATTCTGAATTATTGTATTATTATACAAAAAATAGCTATTAGATTTTTGGATAGCTTTTGAAGTAAAATTTCAACCCTCAACATTCTAACCTACTTGAATCCATCTTCAATCCAGTCAGTTGCGAGAAATTGCATAATCGATGTTCAAAAAATACTGGAAAATAAAGTGAGGTCAAGTGTTAGAAAAAAGAGAATATTTCACGTAAAAATTATATACAGTAAAAGGCCAATAAATTCCTATTCAAATAATAATTGTTCATACAAATCAGACATTTGAAGGAAGAATGAAAAATTAAGATCAATTGAAAGATATATATTATAATTAAATAATTGTTTTTATTCCAGTTAAAAATTATTATAATTTATTAAATAATAAATTAGACCTTAAAACACAGAATGGGGTTAAAAATCATACAACTAAATAAAATAATTAAAATTGTATTAAAGTACCACTTTTAAGCTATATGAGGACTGTTAAGTAATAAACTACACGAGTACCAATTGTTAATTAGAAAATTATGGTAATTCACATTCATATTTAGAATAATATTCATTTTGACATTTAAACACTTTATTAAGTTTGTATATGTATTTCATTTATTTGTATGACTCATATCGGACGAAAAACATTTTTTTAATTTTAGGGAAATAATACACATAACACATAAAAATCTTTTTTAAAAAAATTGTTTCATCAGTGTATCAAAAATGAAAAATATTTTTTTCCTTCAAAACTGCGGAGATTAAAACAAAAATCCTTAAACCATGAGATGGAAAAAACAATTGGAAAAGAATATAAAGCTACTGATGGATGAGATAAATTACTAAAAAATATTCCTGATATGAAAATTAAAATACATTATAAATGTGATTGGAAATTCAATTCGTTTTGAGAAATTTTCTATCCCCTCTTCGCGCTTTTATGATTTTTATATTGACTTTCAGATAAGTAATGATATTTAAATAATAAATATTATTACTATTAATAATATTTAAATATAATGATATTTAAAATACTAATACATTTATAACTTTCTTACATCTAGTCTTATGGCATTCACAAAATAATCATCGCCAAAGGTGCCGCTTTCTTTTTTAAGAGTATCTGATGATAGTTGTCGGATATAAATAAACATCGAAATCTTAACGGGTAACCGAACCTAATTATTTTGAAATGCAACATCGTGAGAAAGCCATCGTAACAAATCATGTGTTTTCCTGTCTTTTAATCCATATTCTAATCAGTTATATTAATTTAAACCTTGAAAAAACTTCCTTTCTTTCTATATTCTAATTTTCTTAAAACGAATTTTCTTATTCGTAAATAACCGATATGTGTAACATTCTATGATAGTATTAAATATTCCAGTTCATAGTAATAATATTCTTACCATAAAAATCAATTTTATAATTTTTATATTCTTATATTCTTACTTTAGGCAATTGTTAATCGGAAATATGATATCAAAACAAAACCGGAAAGCTTGAGAGTCTTATAGAAATACTCTAAATTAATTGGAATAAATCCTATTTATATTTTAACTTTCTATTAATGTGCAGGAATCGCTTTCTTGTGATATCCATTGTATCTTAATTTCTTTACGATATCACTTGATCCTATTTTTTATCTCACTGATAAAATACTATTAAAAACATTTCGAAATTCTTATTAGTTTCACATTTTGATCTTTATTCATTATTACAAATATTTTGGAATCTAAAAATTAGCTTTTCTCAAACTGATTCTACCTCAACTGATTTCGCCATCTCTATAAAATCGATATTTAGTTAAATTAGTATATCAATGGATATTTAATAGCTCTAAAATTATTGAAACATTGCATCGTCATTGAGAATCAATAATTATACAAAATTTCAAAACTCTTCAAGTGAGGAAATATGTGAAAAATCTATAACAAAATTCTGTCATTAAAAACATTAAACATTTGAAATGAAGTGAAAGCATTTATAAACAACATACTTTTGGTATATCTAATTTTGCATTTCAACCCGATTTTAATTTATTAATCAGAACCTGAGTAATGATGTTTCAACTGAAACTCTCTAGTCCTATGTATATCAGAATTCAGACCTAAACAACAAAGTACGAGCTGATTGGATTGGATGTAGTAATTTCCTGACGCAAGATCCTTTTCTAGAATATGTTACACCGAAAACACGATTCACTTATTAAATTGAATGCCGATATTGATTTTCCATAATTTACAGAGCATACTAAATTTCTTAAATTTCGATGACACCTGAGGGAAATAACTCTACTGGAAACATTAGAAACTGTGAAAAACAAATATCCTATCCAATCAAACTTTGAGGCACGTTCTCTTAAAGAGGAGAGAGAAAGTCTACCTCCTCGAAAATTAAAACATAACACTGTTAGAAAGGCTCTCATTAACAGAAAATGCAAGCAAATCAAATGTTTACGAGCTGTCATTAAAACAAATTAATTTTCGAAATGGAGAGAATTTGCTAAATATTCAGTTATTTCGAATGATATATAAATAAAAAACATGTTTCGTTGAATCTAAGGTCCCAGTTAATTGTTAAAGTTGAGGACAAAATACAACAACTGTTTTTGGCATATAAAATCAGCAATTTCACAGTCAGTAGAGCTTTTAATTATGCTGTGTAGAGGAATGAAGCTACTCAGATTCCTCTGAAATTTGTTTTAAAAGCTTCAATACGGCACCCATATTAATCTGAACTGAGGGAAGGGAAATGAAAGAGTATTTTCATATCATTAGGAGCAAAAGGATGAGCTTCAAACGCCGATATGCTCCTTTATTTCATTTAGCGTGACGTTAGAGGTGTCGTAATGCTGTACTTCCTCGGGGATAGTACAATTAAACAGAACAGAAATCGCTTTCTAATTTTTAGAAACTAATAAAAATTTTATTCGGGTAGATAGTTTAATTTACCCAGTTTTATGCTCATTTCTTAGCTTAAAATATACGCATTAATTTCTGTATTAATTTTCATAGTTTTTGAATTAATTTTTGAAGTATTTAATTTATTTCCCGATCGAGGTTTACAATTTCTATGATTGAATCTCCCTTGCCTCTAATTTTGCTGCGTATACGAGAAACAATTTCATGCCTATCATAAATTGAAATGAGCTACTTGAATTGTTTAAGTGCTGTACTCCTCTTGTTTAGTGCTTAAAAGTGAAATTGCTCATACTAATTTTATCATCTTTACTGATAATATTCATTCAGGTATTAAAATTCCTGTTCCTAATAGTTTTTACTTATAACTTTCTTCAAAGAGTGGATACGCAGGTACTTCTCAACTGCGAAACTCAGAAACGACACTTGAAATAATTATTCTTTATAAAACTTTCAGAGATATAATGAAAATTCCACTGAATAAAAAAGTTTTTTAATATTACGATACGTATATATTTCAAGGCAATAAAAATGTTGAGTGGAAAAAAAACTCTTTTTATCAAATTTATATAAATGTACGTTCGTACATATAAATATATATTTATGCAAGAACATTTTAATCTTCTTCAGTTACTACCTAATATGGTAGTAAATATTTTACTGAAATCAAAAGCCAACAAATGTGTTATCATGTACTCTCAAAATTTATCTGATTAAATAAAATCATTCTTTAAAAAATATATTAAAAAAAAGTGCTTTTAAATGTATTTTTGACTTTACTAATAATTTTTCTTGCAATAAAAAAGAGAAAGATAGCAATTGTTTATATTTTAAAGTAATTGATAATGGACTAATACAATAAAGCTATTTATTTACTTTAAGAAACAGCTAATAACAGCTTTCAAAACTTTTGAGATTATAAATTAAGAATATTTGAGAAGGAATTGCGAACTATTTAAAAAAGGAGGATTGACTTCTTAAATTTAAAGAAAAAATTCAATCGATTTAATTTATTCATTTTTTCTGTAGAGGGATTTTAATCTGTGGTCACTTAATCTCAACAGAGCAATTGGTGAATATTTGATGCTGAAAGAAAGATTTACTCCGCGTCAAGTCAATCCATAAGACTAAATTTCTCTAAAAATGGTCGAAAATGAGAATTTTTTGCCAGAATAGTTAGAAGGAAAATTGCAGGTTATTAAGAAGCAGATCGATTTTCGGATTCACAAAACATGACTAAAATCGGAATTGCATTTCCAAAATAAAAATAAATAAAATTGGCAATTAATATATTTAGAAGAGACATATGTTTTAACCCTTTTTAGTATGATGATGGGAATTTCCATCTTAACATGCATAGCATCCTCTTACATCATCGATAGGATGGATAGGCAATTGAAAAATGAAATAAATATTATCAATCTTAGAGCCTGAAAGAGACAATATATATGGCCCTGTGTGTATCTGGTTTGGTGAGAATTAGAAAAATGTTTGCCTCCTGTCTCGTTTAAGCATAAACTGAAATGGATTCTTTCAGGTGGTACAACATTATGTAATTAATCGTTGATGTTAAACTATGTAGTGAATGTAGACTTGCTTTGCGGGGTAGATCAACTCAAACTCAAACAAGGTCAATAGAAATTTGACGAACTGGGGCGATTCTAATTCTAAGATAACACTTGTTGCACAACGGAAGAAATGGGGGAACAACTTCTAAGAAATGAGGTCAGTCATTAGCTTACTACAGATTCTCAAAATGAGTTAATAATAATTTTCTTTAATAAAACACTTTGCATGAGTTTTTGCATAACATTATGTTGCATGAGAAAAATATCTGATCAAAAACAAATAATTAATCAAATTATTTTCTCGTTCTAAATATAATGAATTAACTTAACTGAGAATAGTTTTTTTTCTCCAGATGAAAATTATGTTTCATGTGCCTTGAAATATTCATTCTTGGTAAAATTAAAAATGTATATCGATAGTCTGAATTGTAAAATTTCATATTATCTCATATATTGTTTCGCTTTCCCTTTCTCTCTCTCTCTCTCTCTGTTTTTACAAAAAAAATTTCGGTAAGAATTCAACTATTCATAGAATAGTTGAATCTTCTTTTTACACTAAATAAATATTCATTTAATAAAAAAAAATGCATGACAGATTCTTTTGACACTGATATTCCAATAACTAAGTTCGAATCTGTCATTACAGCAAAACCAAACTAGATGCAGCAATTCTTAAGGCATTTTTTGTCATTAAGCAGAGGATTTATCTTTCTAGGTGTAATCGTTTATAATAATAATGTTGTTTATTTGCAAAATGAGTTGCTCACCTTATACAAAGAAATAGTATGCCTCAGATTCAAGGCATTTTACAAAACATATACTATTTTTGGTTTCTTTTCATTGAATGCGAAAAAAATGTAAATATTGAAAACTTCGTACAAAGAATGTTTTCTAAGTCAATAAAACTTGAAATACTAGAATATTTTCGAAACTAAGAAAAGTAAAACATGTAAGGAAACTGCTTGGATCGAAAAATTTCACTAAATTTCTTTTTACTAGCATAAATTCTGGACAAGCGATTAAATAAAAAAGAATTTTTATTGCTGATCCCTGGTTTGCAGAATTTCTTCCATATATCATGTAGTCCATATTTAATTTTATGTTAAATATTTTTTTTTCTTTTTAAATGAAAAACTATGACTTCCGTTGTATTTTCAAACAGTTTAATATTTAAATATACTTCTTTTCAAATTTAATGTGCAAGGTCTATCTGAATCAATCGTTATATAACAAAATATTACTTTATATTCTACTCGGGCAGTTAACTCTTGAAAAAAAAATTATTTGAGGAGAACGTAAAATATGAAATAGACAGCAGTTTTATTTATAATTTCTTTGGTACTCAGTATCAGAACGTTCTAGGAATAAGTGGTATTTTAGGGGGTAACCCTCTCTAGTGTGAATGTTTATACAAATCGCTCCACTGAAAACTGTTACCAAAATGTGTCAGTGACATTGTAATAGAGGCTATGTTACTGTTGATATAACAACAATCTTGCGAATCGTAGCAGCTAGTCTTCTAAATATTCTTGAAAAACCAAGAACAATGGCATTAAAGGTGTAAAATTTCACTAAAGTGCAATTTTTAAATGTTCTTTGTAGCTGACGTCCAGTAAAGAAAACTTTCCCCACAGGAAATTTGAAAATAATCGACTAAACGAGAACCATGTATGTATGCTAATAAATGCTTTAAGTTTCTATTTATTCTAGTTGCAATTCAAATTATTCTTATATTTATCAATATTCTTTACTAATTTAAAATTTACTTAATTAAATATCTTCAAGTCGAACCTGGAAAGAGCATTCATTAGGAAATTTTTTAGAAACGTGCTTCAAAATACTATAAAATATCTTATCCCAGGAGTCTTTTATAAAATAAAAAAGAAATAAAGAAATATAACTAGATTTCACTGCCTCATTTAAAAATGCACTCCTGGTGACTTGCTGTAACTCAAGCAGAATAAAGGCATTAACTTCAATATTTTTACAAATATATTAGGTGTAATTTTTAAGTCAAAGTTTTGCCTACACATTTTATAAAAATATAAGTATCAGTCTTAGCTATGCCATCGTCTTTGCTATTCTAATAAATTAAGAAATTTTTAAGTATTATTTGTTTCAGTGAGGGACAAAAAGAGAAGTATGTTAAATCCAGTAACTAATATGGAGTATGTAAAATTCGCTCGATTTCATGTAAGCCTCAAAAAAAAAAAGCTCAATTTTCAGCGAAACGATTTTTTCCTCGGATAAAGATAACCTGATTAAATGAATCGCATTCAAAGTATTTTTTTAAAATTTACTTTCATTAATTTACTAAATGAAAGAAATATTTTTATATAATTTTTTCTATTTAATATTAAAATCTATTTTTCTCAAATTCAACACCAGATAGAGCCATTTCAGAGGAATCGAATTCTAAATAATTTCATGATTAACTGATAATTAAAGTGTGAAAATATTGAAATAATGTATTGCCATACAAAACGCACAAGTGTAAAAAATGTGTGTGAAAAAGTGTAAAAAATTTCAAAACTCTAGAGCATCAATTGAAAATCGATTATACAACTCCATCTTAACCTATTTGTATCATTAGCGTATATATACGCACAATTTTCCTGGTCACTATCACTGGAGCGTATATATACGCTGCATTCATATTATATACTATGCGCATAATATGATATATACTATATTCATATTATATACTATATACATCCCACATTTCAAATATTACCACACTGAACAAAATTACTAACAAATAATGCTCAAAAATGATTTTTTTTCTACTTTTATAAAATTTTATATCTAAATAGGAAATTAAAATTTTTCCATTATATGGGCCTTTTTTTCATATCTTCATATGATGCAAATGGGTTAAGAAACATAAAAAGAATTGGGTTCAATAAATTTGTTTAAAAATCGCAGCAAAGACAAAATTGTTTTTTTTTTTCGGTATCTGATCTTTAAATTTTAGATTTTGCTTTGTGAAAGTAACCTAAAGGTGTAATAAATAAATATGAACATGAAAATAATTTCATTGCTGTGGATTTGAATATTTACATAGCTGACTGGTAAATAATTCAAGAATATTTATAATTTATATTAAATTTTCTTTCAGATAATAATGCCGTGTTCTTTAAGTCCCAATACCTTCAATGATAGATATAACTGAAGAAAACCAAGAAGATTTAAAATCAAGATTTATTGCAAACACCTGTAATAATAACAGCATTTCATCTCAATACAGTATGACATCAATCATATTTCAGTGGATAAACACCCAGAAAATACTATAGGTAAGAAATTTTCAATTAAATTTTTATAGTATATTATTCTAAACATTAATTCGTGATCTGCAGCATAATGGATATGCATCTTCATTCCTTGCATTTAACTATTCTTTGAGTCATTTATTCTAAAATATTATGTTTTTTGTGAGCCATTAAGTAAAACATAATGCATTATTGATATTCTGATGAATTTCATTAATTTTCTTAATCGTTTCCATGGATTTTAGAAAAAATAGTTTTTTTTCTGTTTAAACGTTTCGTGACTTCCATTAATGCAAAACCGCTTATTTAATGAAGTTGAACAATTGTGCTATTTTATTGAGATGTCATTATTAATTGGAAGAACTCTCATGAAGCACAACGGCAATTTATTTATGGTGCAGTATTCCTGGCGATAAAGTCGATGGCCATTTATAACGCATTATTCAATTTATTAACTATTTTCCAGTGGTCTCTTAACAATGTAGGTGCAGAAACAATAACGATGACTCCAATTACCACAAAAAATGAAACAAATATTTTTTCAAAAGGAATAACTAGAACATCTATAAAAATAAATGATGAAATTTGTCAATAAAATATCCAATTCTAATTACCGTCTGCCCAAATAAAATACATCTGTGGACTGCTTTTGGAATGAGATTCTACTGTTATATTGATAACTTTCATATGTTATTGGAAATCTATTAATTTCCGACTCTATCGCCAACGAACGATGTGATTATTTTATCAGTTTCCTAAACAAAATATTAGTTGAGACCAGCTTTTGATGCGTCAGTACATGATTAAAAGCTTGTAATCACTTTTATCGTTGCTTTTATTTTTGTATAGGAGTCAGCATTTTCAACATAACACCGTTTCAAATTAGAATGGGATTTTATTTTTGGAACTGTAGATAGTAAATGCATGAATGAAGAGATTTAATAAAGGAATATTGATTATACAAGGATTCGATGAAAGTAATTGATTTCGCGTTTGGCTCGATGCACCCGTGTTTTTCTTATTTATTTTGGCTCAACATGGATTCTCTCTTTATAGTTCGGTCTTTGATTCTAAAATGAAGTCGCCTAATTTTCTTTAGTTAGGGCAGTTTGATTGATGTATTTTCTTTCTTATTTAATTTTGTATTTCTTTACAAAAGACTTTGGCTGTTAAATCAATTTTGCAGTTAATAATATAATCGACTTTTCTTTCCTAAAAGGGAGAAACTTCTTAATAAGATTTTTTATGTTTCTCTTTCAAATAGTTCGGCTTCTTTTCGATGAAATACATATTGAAAAATTCAGCCATTTCGTTTTATTTTATATTCTTCGTTTTTTCTCCCTTTTTTTAGTTCTAAATTTAATGTTAACATTTTGATTGTAAGGAAAAGTACTTTATTATATATTAATACTTTATTCAGTCGCAAAAATTTCTTGAACTATCTTCAAAAGACAATTACAAAAAGTGGATCATTTTTTCCCAGTTAGACTAGAAATTTGAATAAAATTTACAGATAGTTCGTTATTGACATTTGTTTATAATGCGAGTAATTCTGTATTTCAAGTTCATTAAATTTTGAGTTTTGTACTCAAAATTTTGTACATCTTTATTAAATATGGAAGGAAATCCATTCGTAGGAAGTCGGCTGTTCGAGCGAACCTGATTAATTCAAAAAGAAAGAGCTATGTAATTATAATTTAGTACACACATTTAGTTTCTAAAATATACATATATTGGAGATCTGGAGGCTAGTTGTAACAATATTTGGAAAAATGTTTCTGTTATTTAAACTATTAAAGATTTCTCTATTATATCTACTTTTCTTACAGTATAACTATTCATTCATCACATACAAAAAAGACACATTCGGCAATTTTAATGATTTTAGCACAATCAATATTTTTCAAAAACACATCAGTGTCTGTTGCAATTTGTCCTACTTCTGGTAAAATCTGTAACAGACGCAAAGAAAATTTTCTTTAAAATTCTTTTATTAATTGAAATAAAAAAGATATCTTCTAATTATTATTTGGCACAGTGACAATGAATGATATCAAGTGGTTTATATTAAAAAATAAGTTATTTAAATACCAACTTATAAATCAATCTTTAACAGAATTACAGTTAAAGTAAACAAATTACCGTTAGTTACCTCGAACAGATTTAAAATTCAGTGTTATATCCATTCTTCATTTTCATATAATCAGTTTTTTTTTTTTCATGACAAGAAAAATGCATATTCTGAATGTCAATACCTAACAGTATTCTAATAGGCCAATTTTCTAACTTCCAATGGAAGAAATCTAAAGTAAATATCCACACGTTTCCCCAAATAAGAAATGCTTTCTTCCGTACAGAAAATTTCTTAGGTAGATTTACCGTGTTTTGGCGCATCAAACAAAAAAAAAAGCTTTGCTTTTTTTTCTTTTTAACACACACACACACACACACACACACACACATATATATATATATATATATATATATATATATATATATATATACAGAGACATATGACAAATATCGAAAAACTTAACTACATTTCTAATACTTAATATTTTCTTTCTTTTCTTTTCGATTATAACTAACTTATATACATCTCGACTTTTTGGAGCCTGTTCAGATTTGTTCTTCATGCTAAAGCAAAAATAATAAAACTAATACATAAAAATGAATTTTTGTTTGTTCGTACCTTATGCACTGCCTTACCGTTGAAGCGATTGCGAAGAAACTTGGTCAGTGCGAATTGAACATAAGAATGCATGTTTTTCACATTGTCATTTGTATGCTGGATTCTTACGAATCGGACAGTCAAGATATTTATGTGCTTTTGCTAAAGACGGAAAGATAAAAAATATTGTACATAGTAAAAAAACAGAATAAATATCATTTGTACTTCTCTTTTATATAGCATTAAATTTCAATTAATGCATTCATTGCTGGTAAGAAAATAAATATTCTTTTTATCATTCCTAATTAAACAATAAGCTATTTCAAATTACAAATGCTATTTCCAAAATTATTTCTTCTGAGGCAAGAGAGCATCAGGTATAAATTAGTAAATAAATAAAAATATCGAGATAGAATCGTTGGGATTTATAATTTCTTCTGTTATTTTATTTTCTCTACTTCTTTCTCCTATGAGTAATGTAACTATGTACTTTGGCTTGGAGCATTTTAATGTGATTGGATAACATCTGCTTGATATGTATGTATACGTGTGCTTCCTATTCTGTCTGTCATCGCTTTGTAAATAATAAATTTTTCTTTCTTTCTTTCGATCAGCAGCTGTTTAGGAATTACTTTAAAACAACAATAAAATAATTGGTAAGTTATCAATTTAAACAGGAAATCTAACTATACACATCGAAATACAAGGGAAATGCATATTACAGTCTGTTCCAAAATATATATTTATAAACTTATATGGCACTCATTAAAAAAATTTAAATCGTATTTATAACCTGATATATAGACAAAATAAACAGAGAAACTTTTTTTGCGAAATCATTTAATTTATATAAATTAAAATTTACGAAAAAAAACTTCTTTTAGCGAGCGGAAATGGGATATCATAGACACAATTTTTCACAATTCGTTTCGGCAGGGCGCTAACTATGTTATTTAATAGATTCAGTCATAAAAAATCATATTTGTGACCGAAAGGGCGCCAAAATTTTAATTCTGTCAGAGTAGACTATTAAAATCAATAAATCATGCCAATTTAGTTAAAAATACATTTAATGACATTAAAGGGCATGATTTACACGGGGACAAAACTATTTAGGACAATAACATTCAACATATATGCATTAAAATAATACTCGGGGGCTACATCATGCTTTACGTTCGCTTCCAAGACATGAACTGATTGTTCATGGCAACGGCTGATAGAGGGCAGAGGAAAACAGTTACGGTTACATGTTTAATTAAATTTCTGATCAAAATTTTTAAAAACTACTGTGTAAAGTTCGTGTTACAAATTATCCCTTTTACAACTAGTCTCTACCTCCCCCAACAGATGGCAATCATGTGCCAACATTCGCTTATGTGGTTAAAAAACGAAACAATGATAGGAGAATGGAAAATAAAAAAACTCCATTAAAACTAGGTCTAACTTTTATTAGAAGGGTCCAAGCATCCAAGAAGCTGCTGGTGGAAGAATAAAGGAATCAATTACAGAAAAAAATGATTAACCCGAACGAAAAATTAATGAAGCAACTCCGTTGTTAAGACCCAAAGCAAACCTGTCGACTTTGGTGGTTATACCAACTACAGAAACAATAGACTCATCGATTAAACTGAGAAAGACATTGGAAGCGAATATCAGCCCAGAGGAGATAAATTAAAATTATGGGTCTGAAGCCAGCAATGGCAAATGGAGTTTTGGTTCCGGTTGAAACACCGGAAATGGTTATAAGGTTAAAAGATGCAATTAACAGCCACACAAGAGTGAGAAGCCCAGGGAGGAGGAGGAATTTGGCTTTCTCAATCAAATCAAGCGAAGCAATGACATAGCAGGGAATATGTGGGTTCCGTTTAGGAAAAAAGGTAGAGGCAACTCGACTCACTGGATCATAAGTTAGGATCCCAAAGCGTTCCGTATAATTAAAGATAAAGAAAGATTACAGTGTGGTTTTGGATCGTATAGATTTAGAGAATTTGTGGAATTCCTTAGATGGTTTAAATTTTTCAAATTTGGGCATGTTCTATCTAAATGTATGCAAAAAGAAGAAAGCTGCTCCAAGTGCTTGCAATTACATAACTATAAAAATTGCACAAAGTAAAATTCAGAATGCAAAAACTGCAAAGAGTATCGCAAAAAAAAAAAAAAAATTATGATGCGAACGAATCATATTGCAACATCGGAATATTGCCCTGTATTTATCAGGCAGAGATATCAGTTGATTAAACAGACGAACTATGGATAATAAGCTTATCAATGTTTTTGGCGGATTATTCAATATAATATTAGTCGGGGTAAATATGCCACAAAGGAACTCCCAAATTTGTTTAGGGACAACTTTCCAGGTGTTTACTTATTACAGGAACCATATACAATTAAAGGGAAAATAATAGAACTTCCCCTAGGATGGAGAACAATTTCTCATTCTTACGGGAAGGTAATAATAGCAATAAGAAACCAAGATATTACTTTATTAACAAAATTTACTAGTGAAAACATAGTAGCAACCAACTTGTCCGTAGGAAATAGCGAAATTACTGTGGTATCGGCATATTTCTCACCCACTCACAATAAGGAAGAAATCTGCAAGGAACTTGAAAATCTGTTCGAGCAGTTGGGGTCATCATCCATACATTTAGGAGGAGATTTCAATATTCATAGTCGTATAAGGGTAAATGAAATACCGGATCATATACTACAAGATGAAGCCGGTTCGTTTATAGAATTCATTTTTAAGGAAAACCTTGTTATTTGTAATGATCCAAACTCATTGCTCACATTTCAATCTGAGCGCGGGAGAAGCTGGATTATGTCACCTTATCAACTAAAGACCTGCATGACCGAGCAATGGTAGTCCAAAGTACTCTGAGTGACCATAGCTTTTTGGATTTCCAAATTAATATGGGTGGGAAAGTTTTTTCAGCAGAAATATTTAAATTAAGCAAGAGGAAAATTCAGAAAATTAGTTCTCAAGTGGCTAAAAAATACACTAATATAATGGAAACAATTCAAAGGATAAAACTAAAAAAGATTTAGAACTATGGGTTAATGAATTTACAGAATTCATTTCCAAAGATCAAACAGTAAAGGGACAAACCATCTCAGGGACCCCTGGTGAGACGTAGAGTTGGAGAAACAAAGAAAACTGACAAGAGCCTTGAGGCATGAATACCAACGATGGGCACACTGAAGAGAAAATGAAGAGAAGAAAAATTTATAAAAAATGTATCAATATAAGAGGAATGTTAAGAAAAGCATTAAATGCTTTGAAAAGTTATGTAGCGAAATAGCGAGAATGAACCCTTTTGAGCTGCCTTATAAATTAGCGGCAGATAAAATGAAAAGTAAAACCATATTGCGTGGTGTCAGAAAACAGGATGGAATAAAAACTAAAATACAAAAGAAACCATTGAAACTATTACGAGATGCCTTTTCAAAGAGGAACAGTCCCAAAAAGAAAGTAAAAAACAGAAGAAAATGAGGAAATGTATTGAGGAATATTAAACAACTGAAAAAGATAAAATTTTTACAATAAATGAAATAAGAACGACGATTAATAAAATGTCTAAAAAGAAAACACCTCGATTAAACAACATCCCAATGAAGATGCTTGCTAAAATTAACAGAAAGAATCCATTTATTATTCTAGAGTTTTACAAAAAGTGCTTAGAATTAGGCGCGTTCCTTAATCAGTGGAAAGTAGAAAAACTGACTTTAATTCCTATAACTGATAGAAACTTAGAGGAACATAAATCCTACAGACCAATTTGTTTGCTAACAACAGCAAGTAAAATCTTGGATAAACTGATAACTCAAAGAATACAGCACTTATTAACGACTCAAAGCAGACTGCATCATGATCAACATGGTTTTAAATATAACCACTCTTGTGAAACAGCCCAAAATGCACTATGGAGTAAAATAAAAGGTGCCATGAAAAACTAAAAACAACAGTTATATCTTTGGATGTAGCTGGAACATTTGATTCGGTATGGAGGAAAAGCATTTTATAAGCCCTTATAAAAATGAATTGCCCAAGCAACAATTTTCAAGTGATTGAAGATTATTTAAGCGAAAAAAATTTATTTGCCAAGATGGAGAGAATAATTGGGAATTTATAATGGATAGAGGAGTGCATCAGGGCTCATGCAGAGGGGTGTTATTCTGAAACTTGGTTATGAATTCCGCATTTAAGATCAATCTTCCAGAGAACTGCTTTATACAGGCGTATGTCGATGATGTGTTACTAATAATCTCGGAAAGGACAAAAGATAAACTAGAAACTAAAGGTGGCCTGAAAAACCTGAACTGGCACCCCCCTCTCCTCACCACGCCACACCAGCGGGAGGACGTTTGGCCTGACAGATTTAACGTGCAAGAGATCCCCTCACACGACGGATCTTCGGTGGAATCGAGTCTCGAACCTGAAACCCTTCGGTTCCGAAGCCGAGACTTTACCACCAGGCCACCGCGGCCCGCACATAAAAATGGGAAATAATAATATAAATGTGGAACAAATATTATTAATAAAATAGGAAACAAATGCTTCAACAATAAAGATTTTGAGATGTATTTCGACAAGTTTGAACAACACCCTACCGAATGGTTTATTCATGATTTTCAAATAAAGATCCCAAAAATGGATGGGATAGAAATTTTTACAGATGGTTCAAAAAATGAAAATAAAGTTGGAGCTGCAATAATAGTATACTACTATGGGAAAGAGATCGATAAAAGTCTTGTGAAATTATCGAACCATGCAACAAGTTTTCAGGCAGATGAGCAAGCTTTAAAAATGGCCAATGAATATTGTGAAGGGGTGGAGGACGGACAGAAGTGCTCAATTTTTTCCGATTCTCTATCTGTTTTACCAGCCATGCTGTCATCTCACAATTGTAATATTATAATAAGGACGATAAAAGAAAAGATAAAAAGTGTTAAAATTAACAAGTCGATAGAGTTGAATTGGATTAAGGCCCATATTGGGATATATGGTAATGAAAAGGCAGATCACTATGCGAAGTTGGGGACACGGGAAGAGAATATTGATATTATTGTACCAAAATCAAGTGGTGTTTTAAAAGGGGAATGGAAGGAAGAAATAAAACTACAATGGTTTGACAGATGGTATATGTCCAAAAAAGGAAGAGTCACTTTCGACTTTATTCCTAATCCAGAAATTAAAATAAGAAGATACTATCCACTTATAATCCAAATAATATCTGGACATGGAAGATTTCCTGCATATTTCCAAAGATTTGGAAGAACGCAGGAAAATAAATGCATTTATGGAAAAATTGGTACGGTTTGCCACTATTTAATGGAATGTATGGAGATCTCAGAGTTAAGGAAAAACCTGAAAATTGTAAATAATGATTTAATTACAGCACTGATGGTACCAGTTAATCCCAAAACCCTGAAAGAGATGATGTTAAAGATTGATAGTTTCATTCCAACTGTTTGAGAGTTTGCAGATAGGGAGAAAGACGGCTATTTACTACCCCGAAAGCAATATTAATTTGACAGTTCGGTCAATGTAAGGTTGGACAATACTTAAGACAACAGTCGACCACAACAAATCCTGTCGATACTGCTACGTTCAGTGGTGGCGGGATGGTCTGCAGTAAACAAGAAGTCTCTAGCTCCCCTACTTCTCAAATTTTGAATCGAATCCATCAGCTGTTGATCGTCAGTCGATTAACATTTTCGCATGCATGTAAGCGCATCGACTTAAATCAATGGGATTCGGAATGTTATCTATTTACTTTAGTTTCGTGTACATGTGAATAAATAAAAAAACATTGATGACTAATAAGCAAAATTAAATCCGTACTTAAAATTCTAATACATTTTTCGTAATAGTAATTTTCTGAAAATATGTTTCGATATTGATATGACAAAAATATCAATTATCAACTCTGTCATTGCTTCACATGGTGTTGAAATCCATATTTGAAATATTTTTGCCCAGAATCTGTTAAGAACTTCAGAAAAAAAGTAAATAAATCTCATATTTTATTACCAATGTTAATCCTAAAATTCCTTTTTTCAGCTGAAAATATTTTCTATTAAATATTTAATAAAATATTTTTAGAACTGAATATGTAATATTTTTAGAAATTACATATTTCTTACATATGCATCTGTTTATTATTTAACTTTTTAAAAAAATCTCGTATATAACAACAAAAAATACACACAAAAATATCTAAATAGAATTCTGAAAAAAAATTTCTATTATAAACATTCTGTTTTAAAAATACTTCGTTATATTTTTAATATATTCTAGATTTCCGATTAAAAATTCCTAAAAAAATCTAATCTAAGAAATTATCTATTCAATATTAGCAAAAAAAAAAATTATACGTCATACTTGATGATGAATAGTGTATCTGTTAAATGATTAGTGTATCTGTTTAAATAAAATGGTCTTTTCTAAATTTTCGCGAAATTAGTTATAGAAGGAGACACATTCTACAGAGTTTCGATAAGGATTTGCTTATTACTAGTCTACTGAAAAAAACTTTAACTAATTTCAATTGAAAGTGTGAATGTGTCCTGGAAATCCTCCAGGACTCCTAGCAAACCGTTTACAAAGGAATTTTCACTTTTCTTCCACAAAAAAAAGGATTTTCTCAACAATTCATTCTCCCATTTATACAAAAATGCCATTAGATATTTTTCAGTGTAGAAAAATTTATACTGTTTCATATAATATTCAATATCCTATAAACAAGATCAATCCCATAACTATGCAGTATCGCATTGCAAAAAGTCCTCCAATATTGCACTGTATCGAACCTGTACAATTTCGGTTGTTAAATCATAACAATACAGTCTCAAATTTCACTGCTTGTAAAAAAATTCCTGGTGTTAAACGATAAACAATCTTACATTAAGAACATTTTTGTTACATTTTTATTGCAAGGGATTTTCTTTCACTGCTTGGAAGTCCTTGTTGACCTTACTGATTGTCTTTGTTTTTCAAAATTAATCTTTTGAAATTATTTATTTCGTTCCCTCTATTACTCTTCTAAAAGGTTTTATTTCCCATGAAAGGCCTTTAATTTGCAATTGGAACACATATTTATTTTTTGTGATTTATTTAATTAAATGTATGTTTAAATTTCATTGAATAAAAGCATTACTTTTTCATCTTCAGAAAATTTCTCGTTAAAAGAATAAATCCACGTTTTAATTATCTGCAAATTTCAAAGTAAATAGTTTGATTGTATAATAACTATTGATTTACTATAAATTTCTGCATCAGTTCTTAAAATTAAAATAAAAGAGCAACCATTTTGATGAACATATAAGACAAATATTTATTTAAAACATATCAGCTTTTGAAACTAGGTGTTAATTTTTTAACCACATATATATACAACCCAAAGCTTGCGCACTATAAATTAAGACGAACGATTCAAATAACTTACAAACACAAGTACAATTTTAAAACGTCTTTACCACTTAGGTTGAAAACCTAACAAACGATATACTTGAAACAGAAATCTGAAAACGTGTTGAGTAAAGATCTTTATTAAGACCAAAATTTTCCATTTCCAGTTCAATGTCCACTTTTACCAGAAACAACAGCATGAGTCACATATTTACAACAATTATTCACTAAAAAATATTTTTTCGATCTAAAGATAAAAGAAAGATATTTGCAAATTAATTAGTTTTCTTAAAAGAAAATAAATAACAGGTGCATAATGACAAGGAAAGGATTTCAAAATATAGCAGAAGAATTAATGAAATAAAAGTGGAAATATATGTACAATAAAAAAGATAAAGAAGCAGAGCAATCCTAAAAGCGCGCTTTGTACTTCTCCATTTTGAAGAGTTGGATCTCATTCGAGAGCTCGCTGGAATTGTGATTGGAAGGGACTGCTTTAACGAGACGGCATCCTAATAGATCGGAAAGCTTGTTTCCATGGCTTCCACCCAACTCGCACGTCATGTCTATTGTGTGAACGCACGACATCTGGAAGTGGCGGCAGCGAGGGCACTTTTCTTTTTCAATTGAATGCGGAATTTTCTGACAATTTGTCCTTAGGACTGAGTACTTCCAACAGAGGGATGCCGATGTAATTCGCATCGTATCCTCTCTAATTAAGAGCTAAAAAGGAGAAATCTCTCCTTTTCTAAGCGATTTAAAATTAAATATCTGTTGCAACCACCAAAAATTATCGATTTACACCTATGGAACGAATCAAGAAAAACGAAAGAAGAAAAATTATCATTTGACAGGCTCTCTGTTTTATCTCTCGTATCATTTTTATTTATAAAAAAAAGAAAAAGAAAAAAAACATGAAAAGTTTTTGCTTTGCATTTGACAAATATAAATTTAGATTTCGCCGTTTTATAAAATCCAAAGAACAAGTTTTTCTTGAGGAAAAAAGGACACGGAGACTTCTATCATTCTAGGAATAAATTCATCCTGTTTGCATTTCATTATTCTTAGGTTTTATTAGTATTAAGACAACTAAACCGAATGAAAATGTTGCAAAAATTATTTCTACTTAACCTAAAACCTATCATTCTGCTTAAATTAATAATTATAATGATTATTAATATAGATGGAATAATTAATTTCAGTAGAATAATATTAATATTAATGTAATAATTAATATCCATGGAATAAGATTAAAATAAAGGAAATAAGATTTTCATTCTTATATAGATTTAAAACACATATGGACGTAGTAGATATGATCCGAATATTGCTTTAGAATTTGAGGCTTCTTCTATCTTCGTTTAAATTTTACTAATAGGAAATATTAAAGGTTTAAATAATCTGTGCCATTGAAAAAGCGATTAAAATATGAAATGAAGTGAGAATAAATAATTTTGATAGTATAATAATAGATTCATCCTGTTTGCCTTTCATTATTCTTGTTTTATTAATATTAAAACAACTAAATTAATTGAAAATAGTACAGAAATTATTTCTGCTTAACTTAAAACCTATAATTAGGTAGGTTTAGCTACTTATCTGGATTTGAGAATCGAAATTGCTAATGATAAAACAATAGTTGGTATTTATGATAAAAGAGACGAATTCAGCTTTAAAATAATTAAACTCTGTAATTATTACTCTAATCTTAACTCTAAATTTTTCAAAAATTAAATTTTCTCACAATTTAATAAATTAAAACAATTTGCCATAACAAAATTTCATTTATAAAAGCAACAAATAGTTGTATTAAAAATTTAAACAATAACGATTTTCCCAAAAACTACTGCAAAATCAATATTTTAATTTTTTTAAAGCGAAATGATGAAATATTAATTTATTACTTAAATAAAAAAAATAGATGGCTCTCAGAAAATCCATTTATCTTTTTTTCTCTGCTTGACACTGTATTCAAATTGGAATAGCAGTTGGGATGGTATGGTGAGATTTCTTTACCTGTAGCTGGTAAGTTCTTTCCCTTTTTGTTTTCTAAATTATTGGATGGATTGTTTTAATTTTTAGTTGAATACTCTTATGTAGTTTTATTTTATATATTTTTGCTTTATTTGGTGATGTTTTTAATGTTGCTTTGTTTTCGTGTTTTTGCTGTTAAAATTGGTGTGTCTCTTTTGCCTTCATTTTCGGGGGATTTTCAGGTCAGGAGGAATCAATACTGTTCGATTTTCTCACCAAAAAAATCTCTTATTTTAAATCCTTGCCTGAGGGGACCCTTGAAAAAGTCGTCAGGCGGGATTCTTTTTTCTATTTGTTGTAATTTTGATTATGTTGTATTCCTTCTTACTTAGTTTATATTGTTAATTTTTTTAGATTTATCTGTATTTTAGTAGTAGCTGCATTTGCACTCACTAAATACAATGATAGCTTTTTAATTTTTTTTATTTTAAACTTGTTCGAATTCGAAATGATTTTTACTTTCGATTCCAATTTTTAGTGTCGTTTCCGTGCTTAGTTTCGTTTACTTAATTATATTAATTATCTTAATTTAGATTTGTTTCATAAATAGGTTTATTTCATTTAGATTTTATTTTTGTGAACATTTTATTGTTTAATTCCT
>JAPMOQ010009429.1:660124-680777 GCA_026543055.1 Argiope trifasciata
TATATATATTTGGGCAATATTAAAAATCTTCAATTGCTGTTTTGAATCTTTTGCCGTATAATTGAAATTCTTTTCATACATTTATAAAGTAGACTTTTAATTTATCCAATGAAAAACCAAAAATATAGATAAATATATAAAATTTATTACATTATATGAAAAACAAATTTGAACAAAATTTAAGAATGTAAAAAAAAAATTCTTATCATGAATTTTTAAGTGAATAATGGTAGAAATAAAAGGAATGATAGCATTTCAACCTTTTTTCTGTTAAAAATAAGAATAAACACTTATCGTGTACGAAATATCAATAATTCTTAATTATCATACTTTGCTTCCATTCCTAATATTAGACTTGAATTAAGAGTTGTTGCTTTCACAATCTGTAAAAAGATAAAAAAAGAAATAAAGTGAAGCTTAATTTTATGTTAATCAAATGTTAAAATTCTACTATATATTCTCGAAAAGTACCACTTTCATTTTCTTACTACAAGAGGTGTTCAAATGAAAAGGTACGTAACAACGTAACCGTTGACATATTTGCCTATTCCACTTTGGGAGAACATAGCGAGACATCTAGAAATGAGATTGTAGTCTCCTGCATAGATCGGAGAATGCGCAGGAGAGATTATAAAGAGAGCCGTCCAGTTGACCTGTCAGTGCATGTGAATACAGGCTGGGGGTCATTAATTCAGCTGTGCACTGAGACACTCTGAAAACTACGCAGATTCATCAAGACAAAAGACTGGGGGGTCAGGGTCACACTCGCGAACTGACCAAGTTAAAGTGGGAGCAACTTAACCATCCGCCCTACAGCCCGGACATATCGCCCTGCGATTTTCATGTGTTTGGTCCTCTGAAAAAACACCTGAAAGGGAAGCGCTTCAACTCGGACGGCGAACTCAAAGATGCTGTGAAGGACTGGGTCTCGTCACGGCCGCAATAATTCAAGGAATAAAGAATCCTTTGGCCTAATTAATTGGTTCCCTCCTAATTAATTGGTTCGTCGGGCTCCGGCCTATGGTGTACACTTTGAATAAAATCTTCAATTATATCCCCAGTTTGATTTCGTACCTTTTCATTTGAACACTCCTTCTAATTCAAATGAAGAAATCCTTGAAATAAGAGTTCTTAATTAATATAATTGCTGAATTAGTTATTCTTGCATAATTCTACTGTTTTTGTAGAAAAAAAAATTCTTAATTTACTGAATCATAGATTCTTGAAATATTTTGATATTATTCTTGAAGAAAGAATTATTAACAAATTTATTTTTTAAATTAAAAACTCTTAGTTGATATATTTCTTTAAAAATTCAAACATTTTTCCTGAATTAAAGACTTAGAAAAGTTAATTAAAAATTGGTATCACAATTAGGTTACATATCATATTATGAATTGGACCAATTTCGCACATATTTTTTTATAGGGATACCAAAGATTTAATTTCATTTCGTTTACACTTTATGTTTTAAATAAAAATGGCTTTTTTATTTTTTAAATGAGGACGCTTCTCGTCTTTATAAATTTTATGAATCTATTTGATCTACTGACATTGCAATTTCTTTTGACAACTATTGATGTTTTTTTTTGTTGTTAAAAGTTAGTTTTATATTAGCTTATGAGGGTTTTCATCAAATCAGTCGAATGAAACTGTGTTTGATTTCAAAGGTGCATAGGATTGTGTCAACTACTAAGAGTACGCATTTCGATGTTTTTCTTATATTTGTGTGTATCTTTAATACAAGTAATTTTGCTTTTTGCACCAAATATCAAGCTGATTGACTAGTTTTGGAAAAGAATTAGCAAATTAAAAGTCTTCTTCAAAATATCATGAAATAATACAGGAAAGTGGGATTTGAAAAATAAAAGCAAAATTAGAATGCATTATTTCAATTTTCATTCATTTTTGTATTGATAAAAGAAACAGTTGGATTTGGTAAATTTTCTATCAAACAAGAAGAATATTTCAACGTAATTCAGTGAATCAACAGAAATTTTGGAAGAAATGCCAAGAACTTTTAATTCATATTTAGAATAGTAAAATTCAAATTTATGCATTTTCTTCAATATGTGGAGTCGAATTTCTTATTTCCAACCGAATATTAATGCATAATTTAAGAATTATTACACCTAATTTAGTAAAATAACTGAAACTGCTGTCCTTGGTTCAGTCTCTCTTGTTCCATTTAGAAAAAGGTATTTCAATAAAAACGCAAAAAATCGTGTTATTTTTTAAAGCGCTTTCGTTTCAGGGAAGTCAAAGTTCAAACAGAGTATTGGCTGTTTTTACCACATGTTCCAATGAAAAAACATGCATGTTTTATACATAAAGTATTGAAAAATTAAAGACATTATGTTGGAAATGCTATTAAGAACATTTTTGAATTGTCACTTGATATTGATTCATTAAACGTCCTTTTATCCAATATCTCATTTTAGAATATATAGATTTTTTTTTCTGCTCAATGGTGCAAAAGCCCGAAATGTTGGTCTGGAATCACCTCAGTGTAGACGTATTAAAATTGCTATAGTGGAACATGAGTTGCGAGAGTAAGTCAAAAATTTTCTCAACTTTAGACATAACTCTTCTTACATGAAACTCAATGATTTCTGTCCTTGTTTATATATTATTAAACTCTTATGATAAGGCTAAGAAAGTTAATCCTATGTTCACTATTTTTATTCCTTCTGTTACAGATATATCATGGTCATTTCATTGCAAGTTTGCACTAAAAGTAAACAACGAGGTGAGATAGAATTCCTCTAATCAGGTAGGTGTCGAAGCCTCCGATTGATTTGACATCCTCAAGTTAGAGAAATTGGATGACATCTCGTTGTTTCTCTTTGGTGCAAATATCTAATGGGGCGACGGCTATGATCGATCTGTAGCTGAAAATTCATGAAATTTCGACCAAGCATTCATAGCATTACCATAACAGTATAACAATTAGATAATGAAGGACTGAAGTCAGTGTGCACAATGTCAGAAGAATTATAGCAAAATAGAAATAACTTCTGTCTTACCTATGTATAAATTAAAAAAAAATTCAAATACTTTGAAGATGAGAGTATTTGAAAATTTCAAGGTCTTTTCGATCGCTCTGTTGAAAATATAAAGCGCATTTGGCTTGAAGCTCAAGAAGAAGTCCAGGTTTTTTATGGGGGGGGGGCTACTTTATTTTTCCCTCTGGACTCCTTTTTCTTATTTTTTTAATAATAATCAGCTTCCATCAAATATTTTAAAGTAGAAGTAAATCGAAATTTGGGTTTGAAATGTAAATTCTTGAACCGCAATTTTCTTATCTATTACTCTGTATTAATGACTAAATAACAATCAAATAACGTCAAAATTACATCACGCCATTATAACAGACATGAAAAGATCGATTTCAATACAAATAGAATAAGTTGAAAAGATGTTATTAAAGTGGGCAACGAAACAATTGAAACTGGAACAAAAGTGGAGCAGAAATGATGAAAAGACGTTATCTACTGTAGAATGAAAAAGAAACAGGTTTTTTTCTTGGCAGTTTCGACCAAAATCGACTAGATAAAGAAAACCCGAAATTACTTGGATAAAAAGAAGCATGAAGCTATCAAAGAAGGGGAACTCATAGGAATCCTTCGATAAATATTTGTCTTTTAAGTTAGATTCTGCAAGTTAGAAAATTGTTTTTCAATTACCACAAAAAATTCTAATAAATAGACAAAACTGCAGAACCTAACAATTGTTTACATTTGTTGATTTCATTTATCGTAGGATTGATTAGAGGGGCCTTTCTATGTTTAGCTTGGAAGAAAGTTACTTATTTCAAGCTCACCTGAATATTTTGTGGCTTTGGGGTGAAATGGTTTGGTCCATGTTTTATCAACTTGGAAAAGAATTTCATAATTTGTTAAATTTCAAGCTAAAACTATAATCGCAAAAGGATTAGGCATTCAAAATTCGGGGGGGGAAAACAGAAATATATATTCTATAAAACAGAAGAAAAAAATATTTACTTCGATATTCTTGAAATTTTTTGAATTTCCATTAATATAAATAAATATTACACAATTTATCTATTTGTCAAAAAGTTTCAGCAACTCTTATTTTAATAAAAGAATTATGTAATAAATTTATGATGAAATTCTCCGGCTGATAACTTAGAAAAAATAAAGAAGTTGTGAAATCTAGTGCAATTTTAATGTGTTTTGAGTTTAAGTATTTAATCCAACTGTAATTGTCACTAGTTCTAAATTTGCTAGCACATCTAAACGCATAAATTCTTTGTAAATTATTACAGTATTACATATCTCTAATTACATTACACTTTCCCTTCCCACCCCCCAAAAGAATTTATCATACCAAGTTTAATGATGAGGGCATTTAATAATTTGTCCCTTAATTATCTAAATGAAATGAGTATCAATAGGCTCTCATTGGCTGAAATGTTGAGAATTCTTAATCATTAGAATTAAAGTTTCAACTCCATTTTAATGTAGCCGGAATTTTTCAAGAATAAAATCATAAATTCTTTCATTTTCTCTTGTGCTTGGAGAAAATTCCATTCTGCTTCGCCCTCGACAAGGTAAATGATATCAACCTCCATTCGCTTCCAGAGCATTCAGTGTAATATATTTCGAACTCTCGGCAAAGCTTTAATGATATTTGCAGCATTATCAAACGCTTAATATTCAGAATGTTATTAAATACTGTACGAGGAATGTGGATAGGGCTCAGAATGGAGTTAAAGGAATGAATTACTCTGGACAAGGAAAGGGAGGAGGATGTTTCAGATTTCCCAGAAATTTCAATTACGTTATCATTATGAAGGATTCTGCTCAAATTGCCGGAAACGCGGAGAGACTTAAATCTGATATGCGCAGAATTAATGGTAAGTACAACAGGTAATTCAAAGTTTTTTGGTCAAACTAAACTTCAAAGAATGAGCTCAATTTTCCTCAGAACTGAAAATTGTTGAAGGAAACTTAATGTTCTACAAGAAAATTAAGCTACAACTAGATCATTCAAATTAAATAATCATGTTTGTAATACAATCCTCATTTGTAGTTAATACTAAGTTAGGTAATAACATTATAGCGCTTTGATTCACATAAATTGCATACATTTCTATGCTATAGTAAAATAATAGTAGCAGTATAATTACATAATTAAATGGTTCAGTTTTAGTACGTTAATTTACATTCGTTAATTTACACAGATTTAATAAGTGTGAAGGAATAACGTTGTCTTTATATATATATATAATAGATAGAAAGAAGAAATTAAGAAAAGGAGTAAAGATGAAAATTTCCTAAACATATAAATAAAAAGGAGAGACAATATTTAAAAAAAAGGCAAGTGAAAAGAATGCGCAAGAAGCTAAAATTTAAAAAACACAGTAGATATGAATAGTGAAATAATAATAAAATGTAAAACAAAAAACGAAGTAAGACAGTTAATACATTAATTACTCATCAGAAGATGAAATTAGTATAGAATGCAAAGGAGATTATAGCATTTTCAATGAAGAGCATCGAACAATTAAAAGAAAAAATATTTTCTTTTCATTTAAAAAAAATATTATGCTATATTATTGTGAATGAGATGGAGAACACGATGCAAAAGTGAGATAAAACATAAATAAACTAAAAGAAAAGTGAAATTATAAGTTTATATAAAAGAGGATATTTTAGGGATATACGAAAAGAATAATTTGAAAGGAAACGTATATCATAAAAGAGAAAGTACAAATTAAACATGTAGAATGAAAGTTAACTGGTAAATATGTTTATTAATATCTTTCACACATATACAACTGCACGCACGCAGACATGCACACACACACACCATCTTGTATGCCTGTGACATGTAATGCAAAATCTGGGATAATATTTTAATTAAAGAACTAGCTGATACCCGGCGCGCTAGTTCAGGCCACAGAAGATATAATTTTGGAAATATCGTTTTGAAATTTAAAATAATTGTCTTGCTTAATTAGGAAGGATAGAAAAAAGGAAATTTGTTTTCATATTGGAAATGAATGCATTCATTGAAATTGATATATAAAGGAGAAATATAAATAACATTTATTCTTTTTTTTTAATTTAAGACTCAAGAGCTTTAGGGTAGGCAATTTTTTTCCCCGTCTTCAGCAGAAACAAAAAAAAATTCTCGACTGTCCTACTAGTAAGCATCCAGCATAAAACTTCATGCAGTCGGATGAGCTCTACGGCAGCGCTTAAGAGACATACAGATAAACATTCATTTTTATTTATATAGATTACATAATTTTACTATGCCTATAACCATTCCATAAGTGCAAGTAATAAGTATTCAAAGTTTCATCGCAATCGGTTGAGCGGCACGACAGCGCATAAGGGACATACAAGCAAACATTCATTTTTATTTATATAGATATGCTCTAAATATTTGGGAAGACAACTTCCTCTGGCTACTTGATTGTATTCAAAATATAGAGAAGATACTGTAATCGTCAAAAATTCAAACTCGGGGTTTTGATGAAACCCTTCGCTTCAAGCTTCCTGGAACACGAAAAAAATATTTGGGGCTTTATGACCGCCTATCTTTCTGCAACAAAGATAATTAAAAAGTGCTTTGAGGTATAAGAATGACATTTTATAAACGGTCTTTTCAACAAATTTGTACATATCTATCAGATTTTCAATAATTGCAAATCGCGAAGAGCTATCGAAATAAAATTTAGCACACAGTCTTAGCTTCTAAAACGTAGGTTCGTATCAAATGACGAACAAAATCTGCCAAGGAGTTAGCCACCTGTACGTCCGTAGTTTTTCACGCCTGTAAACGAGGTAATTCATATACATTATGACATAAATCTATAAAATTTGGTATGGAGTATTTATTATACCTACAGTTGTAGTCCCATACCGAATTTTTGTGTGAATCAGTCGGTATAAAGTCGTCCAAAGCACATATTCTCAAAAAAAAATCAGCAAAAATGTTAGCTTTGTGACAAATATCTGTATTTTTTAACTACTTGGTATGGCGATGGTGAACGCTATTCTAAGCATTTGCAACCTTATCCAAAGTCGGCAATTTTATGTAGGAGGAAGGAGAGAAATTAATTGGAGGGCATGCGAGAATTTTTCAGAAAGACCATTCTCGTTGGTTTTTGCTGATGGATTGGAAGGAATATGAAAACAATAACATAAATGAAAGGAAATTTATCTTTGCCCTCTACCCTGCAGTGAGAATTTTTTTATGGTACAATTAAAGGAAGTAGCCAAGAAGTTGAATTATGTAGGACAACCATTAATTTCTTCAGACAATGATATCGTTTCACCAAAGAAAACTGCCTGATGCTTGTATTGGGGTTATAAAATATTTTCTAGTAATGAAATTTATTTGAGGCTTCAGTACTTTTTACGGTACTATCAAACAAAGAGCTTTAATTCTTTTCCTGCCAATGCAATTTTCTTTCACAAAATTTATCATTAATGATGCTATGTCTTTTTTTTCTGTTGAATTGTAATCTTCAACCAAAGACATGCGTTCTTCTTGCTTGGACAGTCCAATCACTTAGAAATTTTTACCTCATTCTTTCATGTTTTCGCAAGTCAAATAAGGGTGTAATTATTTTTGAGATACAAGTTGAATAAATGCCTTGACAATATTTCGCCCTTTTACTAAAAAGATTCGATTTATTTATTACCAATAACATTTCCTGACGTTTTAAAATTCAAATCTCAAAAGATCACTTCCTTGATCAGCTCATATACTGGAAATGACTGTTTTGCATATGTTCAAGGGGGAAAAAAAGGATTTCGGGCACCTGTATCCAAGATACCAAAAAAGCAAAAAATGAATGTTTCTATTTCAAAAGGTTATACTGTAACGCAGATAATAAAAGAATATATTCATATCAACATAAAGAATGGGTTGAATATTTCAAAACATGTATATTTTCATTTTTTAATATGTATTAAAAAAAGTTCATATACATATTCCAAAGAGACCTAACATCTTAAATTTTATGTTTTTGAACTTGAAGATTCATTATGCTTCTTTCTGTTTCAATATGTAATTTTTATTTTGCATAATTATAATATTTCATTAAGAGTTAATCACATGTGTAATCATTTTTTAATAATTTTTTTCTTATTATTAAGTGGTCTTTAGCTTCATTTCTCATACACCAAAAATGGGCTTCATTTCATAAAATAGAAAATAGGGTCGATTAATGAACGCAGTTCAATTCTTAATTATTTATTTGCATATTTATCAGAAATTTTTTAAAGAAAAAAAAGAAAAAAGAAAATGAAACTGCCAATTACAGACTTTTATTTCATGAAACAACTGGAAAGAAAGAAGAGAAATTTTCTTGTTATAAAATTTGATATAAATCGATATTTTAAATGTTAAAGTTGTGTGCTAAATTTATCTACTTAGTTCTTTGGGTATTTAGTCATGGAGTTAACTTGTAATCGTGCAACAAACAAGCAGAATCACATTTCCTTAAAATTTCATTGAAATCTATAAATATGTCTTTAAGTCCATATGCAAAATTTCATGCGGCTACATAAAAGCGTATTTGAGTTATCATGTTCATTGGCATGCTTTATGCAAAAACAGGAATTTTGCGAACTCAGAGATGTCAGAAGTGAAGAGATTCGTTACAATTTCAAGTTTGAATTTTTTGACGATTACAATACTTTATATATAATATAAAAGTAAGAAAAGTTCGAGGATTTTACTGTTAATATCGATTTTTTCACATGGCACTTTTGCCTGATTTTTTTAAAACTTTTTATTAGCATTCTGAATTTTATATTTATGTACTTGGAAAAAAAATCCATTTGTTCTTAACTTTAAAAAAACCCACGAAAATAGTTTTAGGAAAAAAAATCAGATTTAAGGAAAGTTACTGGAAAATTAAATATTTCTCAATTTGAATAATATTTATTTTTTGTAAGTATGAGACCATAGTTACAACTTTTTGTCGAATTCAAAGTCTGAATTTTTAAAAATCATAATATACCCTGACTTGATTTTTCATGACCCTTATTATCATATTTAAAAGTCACTTTTTTTATCACATTTTCATTTATCTCTGTTTCTTACTTAGAAAATTCGAAATTAAATAAAGGCGGACCAGAACTTTGTTCTCTTTTATTTAATTAGTGCTCTTTATGGTATTAAAAATTTATTAACAAATTAGCGATATTAGAAATGTCTAGAAGCTTCTGCTTTAGTGTATAAATTTTAGCTCATGCTTTTATTTTCTTGAATGTATAATATATCATTGTAATCTTTATCTTTGAAGACGAAGTATGAGCATTTATGTTATGTCAGACTCTTTTGTCTGAGTTCGCTCTTTCTTGACCCACATGATCATATAATTATTCTGAGTCTCACTGTTAATTTTCTTTTTTCGGAGGTACAACAAAATATGCATTTCATACTGTTTAGAATCTTTAAATAAAATTTTAATGAATTAAAACACTGGCGAAATATCAAAGTTTTTAAGTGATAACTTTTAAAAATAGCATCGCCTAAAAATACTTTCTTAAGCCTGCTTGAAATTTCAAAAATTATCTTTTCAATGCTATAAATTTAGTATGTAGTTTTAATAAATCTTAAAATATAATTTGTGACAGTAGTTTTCATTGTTAAAATTAAATTCAAACTTCATTGTTTCATGAAATTTTTAAATCTTTTTTTTTCTTTTTTTCGGGATATATATCAGATAGCTTTCTTAAATTAAAAAATTTACTTTATTTTTAAGCTATAGAAAACAGTAAGTGATTCTATAGCTTTCGAATGTTAAGTTTTCTTCCTTACACTTATTTTAATCACTAAGCAAGTTTATTTCAATACCAGAAATTTTTTGAAATTTTTTTTTTAAATCAACACTTTTTTCCCTCTTTTTTTCTCTTTCTTTTCCCCTTTCTTTTTTTCTGTCATGTGTAAATTATGAAGTGTATTTGAACTATTTAGAAGATTTTTATAACTTATGAAATGATCGATATTTTTAAGCATGCTTTTCATCAGAAACAAAATTTTTCTCATTTTGAAAGATCTGTAGCTATAAATTTGTTATTCACAAATGCATTATAATTAGATTTAATATAAATATTTTTTTATCAAGAACTGTAATTAATGTTATGACCATTTAAATCTTGTGTGACTTCAATGGTTGATTTTTTTATTCAAATCAGATTTTTTCGCCAAAAAAATTACATTGTTTAGATATTTTACAGTTGTTTACGCCCCGATTTCTGGAATGCAAAGCCGTCACCAGATGGCGCCTCTGTTGTAAATTTCGTAATCGTATATGGTGATTTGTTCAATAAAGTTCAGAGTCATAAAGACTAAGGGATTCGAAGAATAGTGAATAGCCATTTCGTCTCCAGCCATGGAAGGGGGCGGTTGTAGCGAGGGCGGGGTCTATAGCAATGCGTCAAAGAAAAGCCATTTTTCTTACAGATGTGATTATCGTATAGATCTTAAAATGAGATGCGAAAAGATTGTCAGACTGACATCCCAGATCAACTGTACACAGAACCATATCGGTGGTTATAATAAAAACCTAGAAACAGAATCTGACCCTACAATTAGAGAAGGACGAATTATAGCCAGAGCACCTTCCAAAAGAGCAGCGATAAGTACATGAGCCAGCTTAATAAGATTGGACCTTGTATATTCCATAAATACCAGATTCACCCTGATAACATCTCCGACATCTGCAAGCAACTAGTTGCCCACCAAGACAGAATAAACGGTTTGAAAGTGACCCTTAACTCCTTCAATGAAACTCTGCAACAGATGAGTGACAACAAAGAGGAACACACTGCCTAGATAATCTACATAAAGCGAACAAGATCAGCGCACTGATTGAACAACTAGAGGCGGAAAAAACTATTATCCTACCATGCCGAATCAAGGAATGTCGGAAGCACGAAACCACCTCTGATGATACGGAAATTGAACAACCATTCCAATTAGTTGATAGGAAACATGCTTCAAAAAGGAAGAATTCCGCAGAAAGTGCAGATATCTTCGCCAAAAATAAATTTCAAATCCTAGAAGAGGCAGCCCAGCATCAAAAATTCACCCCTCCAATCCATATGAAACTAGCTGATGGTTAGAACATAAAATTGCAAGAAATCTACAGAAAATATCCCAGCACTGATAACTCATACAACAACGGCTTCATAAAAATCACCCCAGTTGCCTATGCAGAAAAATTAGGAATCATCGAACTGCTCAACGTAAAGAAAGCTGAATACGTCATCCTGGAAGATCCCTTAGAGAAGCCCCTTAAGATTATCGTTAAAGGATTACCTGCAAACCATAACACCGATGAACTGAAAAAAGTACGCAAAAAGCTGAATTTCGCCCAGGGACGTATCTCCTAATTCAAGAATTTCCGGAACAAAACCCTCTATCTGGTTTTCCTGGTAGAAATAATGAAAACTGGTAATTATAACAACATCTATAATATCAATCACCTTTCGTACATCAGGGTGAAAATTGAAACGTATAGACGCCCAGCCAACGTTACGATGTGCTTTAGAAGTGCGGGATTTCAACACAGCGCACGAAACTGCAGATGCAACCCGAGATGCATTGAATGCAATGGCAAACATACCACCTCAGTGTGCCAAATGAGGGAAAGAATAATAGAACCCTCATGTATAAACTGCAAAGGACTGGGACACCTGGCCTCTTGGAAGGGGTGCCCAGCCTATCCCATAACAACTCCTGTCACCGGCTACAGAAGAACCTATACGGAAACACTCCAAAACAAAGAAAAAATGCCTACAACTCCGGAAAACGCCGAAAACCCACCAGCACCAAGACAAAGACCCCAGTTTCAACAACAGAAAATTAACCATCACTCTACTTCCGAAACCTATAACTCTCCACCCTAAAATATCTGAAATGAGCGAGCTTATTGAAGCATTCACAGAAATCAAGAAACTACTTAAAGAATTTCTTGGGTTACTGCTAAGCTCAAAGAAACAAAGTCCAAAGAGAAACGGAAATTGATACTTCTCAACTCTCTCCAAGACTAAGTCTGGACCTTAAGCACTCACTCCTTATGCAAGCTCCTGACTCGCCTACCCCGCAAAGTAGGAAGAAAAGTCCATGTCAGTCAACAAAAGCCATGGCTTAATTTCTTTCTATCTGTCTCGCAACTACAGGAGATAACTTCTGATTGAAGCGGGCTCTCCTTTAACTGCAAGTCTACGGGGATAAAGTTCAGAGTGTGCACGCTTATCAATACAGTTCACGAGTGAGTTCTTTGTTGTGTGCTACCATTTTTGGTCCATGCGGCCAGACGAGGATAAGCGACCAGTGGAAATTGTGGTTTCGACACAAGATATGTATGCATCGAAAAATGTGTATTGAGTGGGCTGATTCACTGTTTGATAGTGGTAAATTAGTGATTAACTGTAAGATTGAAATTAAGATTATATTAGTTAATATCGTGTGGGAAATTGTGTTGTATTTGTTCCGTGTTAATTGCTTTATTCTAAATTGCTATATTGATTGAGTTTGTAGGTGGTTTGTGTTGGATTTGGATTCAAACTTTAATGTGATATTATTTTAATCTGTTGGTGTAGCGTATTGTAGGTTTTTAGTCAATCTGAGTGGTGTGGTGCGGGATTTTAATTGGAAGTTTTAATCTAGTTATAATATTGCGTTGTTTATTTTGAAGATGTTTTAGTCTATTGTATTGTATGGTTTTTGAATTGGGTTCAAACTTTAGAGTAAAGTTATTTTAATATAGTTGTGAAGTGTATTGTGAGGTTTTGTTCTTGTGAACAGCATAGGTTGGCGTATGCGTTGAGATGGCGTTAAAGCTAAATTATAAAAAGGATGAGCTAATGGCTCTGGCGGAGGAAATGAGTTTGGAAATTCCAACCAAGGCAAGGGTGGTGGATTTGAAAAATTTGTTTGAATCTAGTGATTTGTATAGGGACGATGTTGAATTTGTGCGTAGCCTTATTAATAATATTCTGGAAGAAAAGAAGAGGGGGGGAAACAAGCGACAGGGTGAGATAGAACTGGAAAGGTTAAGTTTGGTCCAAATGAAAAAAAGCTGGAAATTGCTAATACAACCAAATTGCAATGCAGTCCGAATAACAAATCACCGACTGAAATTGGAGAATCCAGTTCCCTGACCAATTATTTAGAACGATTGGTTAGAAGTGTTAAAACCTTAACAATTCCTGCTCCGGTTAGATTCGAATCGTTTAATTTATTTTTCCATTCTTTGGAAAAGGTATTTCAAAACAAATCCGTACCAGATGAATTAAAAGCAGAAATTCTGTTAAATATTTTGGGAGAAAAAATAACTTGTTAACTTATGTTAGTCAAGAGGATTTGTGCGATTACGGAAAGATTAAGGAATTGATACTAAAGCATTTTGAACCAGCCTCCCAAGAATTCTTGCTTGATTTTTAAAAGGTGCAAAAGTTACCATCTGAGAACTATGTTCAATTCGCTTCTCTTCTGAGTGTCTCATTTGATTATAACTGCCAGTTGCACAAGGTTACTGATTTCAGGGCTCTCTGTGATCTTGTTGTTTGCGATAGAATTTATGAGACATTTGATCGTGAATAAAAGACCCATATTGGAATTAAGCAGGGTGAGAGTTTTTTTAAGCCTCAATAGCTCGGTCGGGAATGTGATATTTACTTGTTTTCTAGAGGTAGGAGTCCAAATGAATTGAGCAGCAGGAATGCGGTGGGTGAAGTAAAAAGTAGATGGTAGAGACCCCCAAATTTGCGGACAGATAAAAATATATCTAAGATCTTTTTGTCAGAGACTAAAAATACTAATTGTGTTCTCTGCAAGAGGTTATCGCACCCTCTTTCTGTATGCTTGCAATTTAAACGGGTTTCGATTTGGGACAGAGCCGAAGTAATAAAGCAAAATCATCTTTGTTTTCGTTGATTCTTGCCTCATAAACTTAGTGAATGTCGTTCAGTCAAGAATTGCTTTTGTCTTAAACCTCATCATAGAATGATTCACTTCCCACGTCAAGATTCTGACAATCTCTCACCTCGAGTGAAATTGGATGCACCTTCTGTCAATTCAAAGCAGAGCGCGGCAACTCCGGAGGTCAGCTCGCAATTCCAATTTGTAGCAACTGGCCTTGAAAGAGGGACAAAAAACGCGATTGTGAGTACTATTCGTACTCTTATTAAGAGTAAATTTTCACAATGGGTTGAGGTTGGGTGTCTACTGGATGCTGGTTCCCAGTCTTGTTTATGTACAAGAGCATGTGCTGAGAGGTTGCAACTTAAAATGGAAAAAATAAACACTGTGGTTTCTTGGGTTAATGATGCAAGGATGGTCGTAAAGAATTGTGTTAGGACTTCGGTGGCAAATAAGGATAAAAGCTACAAGAAAGAGTTGTCAAAGTTAGTGGTCAATAAAATTACTGATCTAATCCCAAGTAAAGTAATTGATGTCAATGTAAATGTCGCGGAGCTTGTGTCTTTGGCTGATCCTAATTTCAATGTTTCAGACAAAATTGACATATTGTTTGGTGTCGAGGTATTCTATGAGTTGCTGAGGCCGGGGCAGATACAGGTTACGAATTCTCATTTACTACTTCAGAGCACTGTGTTTGGTTATGTTGTTAGTGGGAGTGTTGAGCAAGTGGAGGAGAATCGTGTTCATAGTGAGTTGGTTCTAGACGACGACTGAAATAGGATCCTGAGACAGTTTTGAGAAATCGAGAATGTTGAGGCCGAATATAATAGAAATACAGAGTCTTCCTTGTGTGAGGAGCATTTTATGTGTACCCACAGGAGAGATGGGGATGGTAGATATATGGTATCAATGGTCTTGAATCGGGATCCTTCATGCTTGGGGAATTCTAGAAATGCGGCTGTTGGGCAACTTGACTCGTTGTGGAAGCGCTTGGAAAAGGATAAGGAGTATTTGTCATTGTAATCAGAATTCTTGAGAGCGTATGAAGTACTAGGTCATATGGAGAGAATCGTTGAGTTGAATGAACCGCCCACTCGGTACTACACACCACATCACTTCATTCTGCGTCCTGATAAAAAGACAACTAAGTTGAGAGTAGTTTTTAATACATCATCTCCCACCACAACAGGCGTAAGTCTTAAAGACATGCTCATGAAAGGAAATATCGTGGAAGATGTTTTTGATAGAATTACTCTATTTAGGACACATAAATTCTCTTTTACTGCCGATATACAGAAAATTTATAGGTAGATTCTTATCACACCGAATCAGAGACCTCCAGCATATCGTGTGGAAGGTTGGACCCCATACAGATGTCGCAACTTATCGCTTGAAGACTGTGACCTACGGAACATCCAGCACTTCCCTTCTTGCCATAAGGACTTAGCAGCAGCTGGCCTAAAGTCGAAATTTCCTTTATTAAAAACTAATGTAGTGTATGCAATGCCTGTGTCTAATATATGCATTTTAGCAAATAATAAACAATTTGTTGTATTTGATTTATTGAGTAGAAGTAATAATTATGTAAAAATTCTTCGTATTTTTTGCTATGTATTAAGATTTGTGAGGAATGTGAGAAAATCCGTAATGTCTGTCCCCCTCTGTACATCGTAGCTAAATCGGACAGAAACTAAATTGATCCGGATGGTCCAAGGTGAGGTATTTTCGACTGAGATTCGAAACCTCCTATGCGAGAAGGGTATTTTGCGTAATAGTAAACTCAAAAATCTAGATCCCCTTCTTGATAATGATGGAATATGGGGTCAATTCATGTGACGTAAAAGTCGCGTGTTATGTACTTATGCGTATGACATTTAAACCTTCATCCGCAAAGCTTTAGTAGAAAAGTCTGTCATTAACGTTCACCGCCAAGTATGAAGTGGATTTTTGTTTACACTTGAAATTTGAGAAATTTTCTTTCCTCTTATTATATGTTAAAAGATGGATATTGATGTGATGATGGATACTTTAATGTAAAATCGAAGAATGATTGCCATGTAAAATGTTTTTTAGTTTCCTTTCAACAATCCTGAATTAGGTTGTTAGCATTGGAATAGAAGTTTAGTTTTAGTTTAGTTTAGTTGTATTAACGTCCCGTTGTAAAGCAACACTAGGGCTATTTTGGGACGGACCTCGTAATTTTTAACCACGGTCAGATGACGAGGATGACACCTGAAGTAGCACCCCCCCCCTCTCCACACCACACCACACTAGCAGGAGGACGTTTGGCCTGACAGATTTAACGTGCAAGAGACCATTGAAATAGAAAGGTGTAAGCCTGCTTCGAAGTCGCTGATATGCTACGATTATTTTGAAGAATTTATTTAATGTGTACCCAGTTACTTACTATAGGAAATAACAACAAAAAAATCTATTCCAGTAATTTATATACTACGACAGCATATCTTACAAACAACTTTTTATTAAAAGCTATCCTATGAATGTATTAGAACCGAATGATGTTGTGATGAGATAAAGGTTTCCAAATTGAACAAAAACTACACAAAATATTATGTATGATTTTTAGTTGATGGTATTAAAACAAAATACATCATGAGGTTTCACTTTTTTACTATGAATCTTAAAGACTTCTTTATCTTTTAGAAATTCATATTATTCAGTTATTGCAGTGTAATCATGATTAACGACAAAAGAGTAATCTGTTTATTCTCATTTGTCTTTTTCTGGTAATTATCATCTTTGTTTCTTGTATTTAAATTTAAATTGATTGTCATAATGTCATGTTATATCTTTGTGGACCTCAGGGATTTCTGTTTTCAGAAATACTGATATTTTCATTGACAATTTCCATATCAGCATTTGTTATATATTTTTTATTTCCAATTTCATTGCTACATGGCTGCTTCACTTTTTTTTTTCTCTCTATTTCTTTAATGTATCAATTTTGAATCGTAAAATTATGTAAAAACATAAATGCTTCTTTCATCTCTACTTTATATCCTATTTAATTTCTATATGTATATGTATTTATCATGACCTTACTCGTGTTTATTAAATTCACTGGATTGTACGTCTTTGTTTTATTTTATGATATTCATTCAATGTAGCTTTAGCATTTGAAAATGCATTTCAGAAACGTTCTGCTTTAAAAGAATATTGCTCAACATCATGTTTTTATTGGTGATGAAAAACTGTTTGGTATCTAGAATGTTTCAGTTAATTAAAATTGAATTCATCATTTACTTTGACATTCTTGCTATGCTATGTTTATATTCTTTCTAAATATCTGGAATAATAAATAATTATTGAGTTATTTTAAATAGGTCATTGATTACATTGAAAAAACATTTTGATCATATTTTTTGGATAATTATTCATATATATTTCATTTATATTTTTTGTAATGTGTAAATACAAATTATGATGCAAATATTAATTATTTTGCTTACTTGTTATTTAATGATATCTACAAAGTAAAAGGAAATGACTTATTCTTAAGTTGCATAGATTAAAAAAAATGGTATCTATATATTTTATATTGCATAATTTGAAATTGTAATCATAATTTATTCAATATATACGGAATTTGAATTTAAAGTTCTTTCCTCTAAACAAATTGAAAACTTCAAAGTCCTTAATAAAATTATTTACATAAGAAAAAATGTAATGACTTTATTAGTAAGCTTAAAAATGTTATTTTATTTAAAAGAAACTATATTCATGAAATTCAACATACAATAACATTTAAATAATGTATATAAAAGGACATTTGTAATTTTTCAAAAACACTGTTATAACCATTTGTCAAAATATATGCTTTGAACCAAAAAAAAAAAAAAAAAGACATGGGAAAGGAAAGAATGAAACGGTATGAAACTAATTAAAAAGAGATATTCATTAATTATGCAAAACAATAATTACATTGAAAATTCTAATTAAAATTTAATGTAAGAAGTAAAATTACATTACTATTAAATTTGCAGAAAATAATTCAAAATATTAATTTTAAAAAAATCAAAAGATTTATATAATTATTTGACTAGCGTAATATTGAACTTCAGTGTTAATGTATCGGATCAACGTTATCGGCAGACTTCCCGACATGCGCAGAACGCTTGAAAATTGAACCCAAACTTTTTGTTCGGTACATGACACGTGACTATGAACTGATCCCATTGAGAGTGGGTGAACGTTTGGGTAGTTCAGATTTGCCGTATGTTAGTAAATATCCAGCAGTTTTGCCCAATAATCATAAATTAACGGATCTAATAATTGCTAATTTTCGTAGGCAAAATCTTCATATTGGTACCTCTTACCTTCTGCATAGTGTAAGGCATAAATTTTGGCCACTACATGGTCGCTCTTTGTGTAGGAAAGTAACACGCGAATGTGTAGTTTGTTTTAAAGCCAGATCAATCTTAACGTCGCACCTTATGGGTAATTTGCCTCGTGATAGAGTGGTTCCTGATTATCCCTTTAATTGCTCTGGTGTAGATTTTTGTAGCCCATTTATGATCAGATATCGTGGGCAGAGAAGGGGCATACTGTATAAGATCTACCTTTCCATATTTATTTGTTTCGTCACCGAGGCTATTTATATCGAAATTGTATGCGACCTCACATCGGAAGCATTTGTTGCAGCTCTGAAGAGAATTTTTTGGTCGTCGAGATAAGTGCGCCAAATTGTACTCGGATGATGGTAAGAACTTTGTTGGCACGAATCAGAAGATTAAAAAACTTCTTAAATTGGTTTGAATGCCAGATGATAAACTTTCGGGTTTTCTTGTCCACAAAAGGAGTTGAATGTAAGTTCATTCCCCCAAGGGCTCCTTCCTTTGGTGGCCTATGGGAAGCTGCTGCAAAATCTGTAACGTAACATCTTAAACGAGTCGTGGGCAGATGCAATTTAACCTATGAGAAATTTCTAACCATTTACATCTAAATAGAGGGAATTTTAAATTCCATGCCCCTATGTCCTTTAAGTAGCAACGTTGACAATTTAGATGTCCTAACACCCGCACATATTTTAATAGGCAGGCCAATGTTCCATAATTGAACTAAGTGTGATTGATTTAAAGGAGAAAACCCTTAAGAGATGGCAAAGAGTAACCAGACTAGTACAGCTCATCTGGAATAAGTGGCATCGTTGTTACCTAAATTTATTGCAGCAGCGCAATAAATGGCTATTTAGAAAGAAAAACGTAAAGTTGGGTTATATGAATCTTCCTTTAAATGGCCCTTGGGCAGAATTAGAGTTTTGTATTGGTAGTGATGACCTAATTAGAATCGTGAACATGAGGACTGAGAGAGTTCAATATAAGCGCGCCATTTCTCGTGTGTGTCTATTGCCTTTGCCAGTTTAAAATATTAATTTAATTTAGTTAAATGTTTCTTCAATGTAGAGTGGTTTATCGTTGAATTGACTCATTAATCATGTACATACGTATTTACAGTGTTCGTCCATTTCTGAGTTTGTTAGTTTAAATTGCTTAATTGTAAATTGTTGAATGTGGAACATGTCAGCTAGGGGAACATGTTTAAGCCCCGATTTCTGGAATGAAAAACCAACGCCAGATGGGGCCTCTGTTGTAAATTTTGTATATATATATATATATATATATATATATATATATAAAGCTCAAAAAAGTTTAGAGTGTGTGCGTTAATCAATACAGTCCACAAGTGAGTTCTTTGTTGTGTGTTACCAACAGTTTATGTTATAAGGTTTCTGTGGATTTACTAAACGCATATAATCATTTATATTTCAGAATCCTATCTTGCACGTGATGTATTTTTTATGTCAATTAATAATTTACACTGTAGATATGACTTTTTATTTTCTAGACTTTTATATTTTTGCATTTCATAAAGTAGTAATTGTGTTCATAAATTTGTAATGTGTTGAGTACATTCGTATAAAATTATTCACAATAATTAGTTTCTTATTCATTTGTTAATGTTGTTCAAATATGTATCTTATAATTAAATTTCATACTTAAGCACAATAATTTTCTAAATATGTGAATATTAAATTTTTTTTAACAGCTAAATAACTAACTTGATTTGCTGCAAAACGTGCATGGCATTTTAATTTTGTTAAAGCATCAAAATTTACCTCAAATAATATATCTATTGCGCACAATCTCCTTTATTTTTTTATTTTTCAACTTAGTCCCGATTGTAAATGTTAGCCGCTGCAAAGTGCCAAAACTTAGATAATCTCAATAATTATGTTAAAGTTGGTTAATATCAAGAAATCAAATATAGTTTTAAATCTAGAAATGCAATTCGCATACGCTCAAACATATTTTATTTAGGTTCCATTATTATTTTAATCCCCCTGCCGTGAAGTTTCAGAAAAGAAGAGGGTACAATTTCTTTTTTAACAAAACGTGTGGAGAGTGCTATTATTAATTTTTCCTAGGTGTCATTTTAGGCAGATACGCCTCTGAGCATTATGCTTTTATAGAGTTCGGTATTTAAGATCTTCATTTAGATATTAAATGCATATCTCTGTATTAAAACTTCTGAAAATGTAGCTCACAATTAAAAATTAATTTGCTTACGAAAATTGCGTTTCCATTATTTCACCTGCAAAAATATTTATTTTAGTCCGCTCTAAAGAATATTGAGCGTATAAGCCACAGAAAATAAGAATATAATTAATAAAAGACAGCCACAGAAAATAAGAATATAATTAATAAAAGACAGC
>JAPMOQ010009429.1:680787-693645 GCA_026543055.1 Argiope trifasciata
ATAAAAGACAGCCACAGAAAATAAGAATATAATTAATAAAAGACAGCTACAGAAAATAAGAATATAATTAATAAAATAAAAGCGAAACGGGAAGAAAAAAAAAGTAAACATTTTTGTCACAGCTGCAGTTAATCTCATGCTTAAATAGAAATAATATTGCAATTAAAAATGAAAAAATTTGAAAATAAAAACTATACAGTTAAATAGTTGATGAATGAAATTTTCACTGACTTTCTCATTATTTACTACATTTATTAGGTGAATGAGAACTTGTACTTAAAAGACACGCGATCATAAACTCATTGACTTGCTATTCCACAAATACAACTAAACTCACAACCTCTTGAAAGTGTGGAATGTTGTTTGGATTCAAAAGCTGCCAAACTTTTATTAAAGTTTTCTCTATTATTTCAATTAGGTAAAATGAAATAATTTAACACTTTTCTTATTTTCTCACCCAATACGTTTTTGAAAGGAAAGCTTTTTACTTGAAACATTCATTATTATTAAACATTAAAAAGAAGCATATTTCGGTCTTACATTCCTGTACCTTTGGCCGCTTGATAAATTAAATATTAATTTTCATTTCTTGAGAAGAAAATTGTAACTGCAATTTAAAATATTATATACCATGATCAATTTTTATCTTTATGGTGTTTATAGTCTGGATTCCATCAAATATCCATTCTAAGTAAAATTTTATGTATTTTAATTTTAGCTTAAACTGTAAACACCCTCTTGCTCGTGTGTATGTCTTAGAAACGTCTTCTGTTTTTAAGACTCCCGATTCTGATTGATAAGAAGTCATAGTACAGTATATTAGATTAAGTTGGAATTGTTTTTAACTACACTAATAAATTAAAAGTTTTGTGCAATGCATGACTTATTATTTAAATGTTGCTAGGAAGCTCACATTGCAGTAATGTATATTGCATGAGTTGCTGGTCTGTGTATTGTATTATTTAAATGCCTTGTACTGTTAGTACTTTTCTAATTTATGCTACCTTTATCTTAAGTCATATCTTCAGTGCTTTCCAGTTTTTACCTGTGTTATCTGCTTGAACTTACATAAGCGTCCCCTTCTGTCTTATTATTTTGATTTATAAAAATTATTTTTACTGCATTAAAATTTGAAGTTGTTGTAGTGCAAAAGGAAATTCCTATGTTCTAATTAACTTTATTATTTGTCTTCAGAAGTGAAAAACCTTTTTTCTTTATACCAGGCTATTGCATGTAAATTTATCATCTTCTCTTTACTGTGGTGCCTATGCTGAATCCTTTTAATGTTATAGGATTATGAAATTAAACTTAAAATGTAAATCTTACATTTTAATTTTATGTAATATAAGTTATATAACTCATTTTCTTCCTTTTTTATGA
Organism: Argiope trifasciata; assembly: GCA_026543055.1. Lineage (NCBI taxonomy): Eukaryota > Metazoa > Arthropoda > Arachnida > Araneae > Araneidae > Argiope > Argiope trifasciata. The sequence continues at coordinate 682,168 of JAPMOQ010009429.1, forward strand.
AAAATATTTGCATAGTTTTGATTGTTCATTGATTTTTACCTATTTTCACCATTATAAAAAGATTATAAATTTATTATTCATTATGCTAACATTGAAAGATGTTAGTAACTGTTATATCTAAATTACATTTTTAAATATGTTGATAATACTTCTAAATAAATGAATGTTTTTACTTCCATTTAATTTTTTTATTTGTTATGTAATTCCTTTTTATATGTCTGAGTCTAATCTATTCTGCAAAATAAAGAGTAGCTTATTAGACATATATTTTTTGCTGAACAGCTGCAACGAAACTTTGTTAGCTGGAATGTGCAAAAATGCCTCTGAATGCTATGTCTTTATACATGTTATAATTTCTTTTTCATCCTCATGCTAGGTAAACTACTTTTGAATGTGTTTATTCATTCTGTATTTCCACTTAGTTTTACAAATCTCTTCAAAATTTTCAACTTTTTCTGATCCATTGTATTCTAAATTAAGAATATCTTCCTTTTTCAAAGTTAAATATAAATTATGTCCTTAAATTAATACTTGTTTTCTACATTTTTTAATTCTCTAGATTTAGGCCTAGTAATCTCAAAATAGCAAAAGACTGAAAAAAAAAAATTTCAGTTAATAAAATTATTAAATTTATTATTATTCTGAAATATGTAATGACTGCAATAAAAGATATTGGATTTAAAAAGAAATAAATGTGCAGATACATGTAACATAATGATATGCAGTTGCATAAAATTATTTTAAGAAAAAGAAGCAAGTTTTATGATGAAAAGCTGTAAATCAGTTTTAGTTTTGAAGCATATTACTACCAATAATCTATACTTATAATAAAGCTCAATGTGTGTGTGTGTTGGCGCTCTACAAGCCAGACCGTCTGACCTACAGCTACCAAATTTGGTACATGTATACCTTGGAGGTCAAGAATGTGCACCTCGGAGCCCTTTTTTTTTTTTTTAAATTAAAATTTAAGCGACGACATTTTTCCGCTATAACTTCCGAAAATATTATCGCACAAACATGATTTTTACATCAATTTAAAGATTTTTAAAAATTAGCTTTCTAGTGGTATCAGTGTTTTAATGTATAACTTAAGCTTCTGTTTTTAACAAATTTTTAAAGAAATATTTTAACTATGTTTTTTTTAAGCACGTGACTGGATAAAATAAAAGAAAACAATGACGGAAGTTCAAATTTAAAAAAGCAACTATCATCGCAAATTAAATCTAAAGAAATGTAACTTTCAGCACGTGACTGGATAAAATAAAAGAAATATAAAATGTGATATTTTCTTTAAAAAATGCAAGGCAAAGGATTCAATGATCGTTTGCAATATTTAAATCATTAATTCAATAAATTATCTTTATTTATACAGGATATGCATTCAAATTCTGGTCCTATGGCCAATTTGTAAAATATTAATAATAGGCATATATATGTTATTTAATACTATTAATTTAATCTAAATGAAGTAAATAAGTACATTTTATTTAGCTTGATTCATTTATGAATAATGAGTTTTAAATTTCTTTATACTTTGCTCTGTGAGCCATATTTTACAAAATATTTTATTAATATTTTAAATAAAAGTTGCTACATCAAGCAGTCTTCTAAATCAATAATTAAAACTGACTTATTTATAAAATTAAAGAATATTATTAGGAAAATGTTCTTTTAGAACTTTCCATCAATTATCTTAAAGAAAATATTAGTTTTAAACCAGTCAATGCCTGGAATTACTTCAAAGCTAATGAATATGTGATTTAATTGAAAATTTTGGAACGCATTACTCATGGTGAACCAGCTAGTCGCCTTTGGCGACTAGTGTAAGATAAATTTAAACTCTTCGTATATTATTTAAAATAAATCTGACCTTCAGAAGGAAACGTAGCTCATATTTGTAAATCAATAAACTTCATATAAAGGCTGGTTATAAAGACATGATCAGATTTTATGTATTTGGAATGGGATTTTTTTATTTAAAAAATGACTTACCATTTTCAACTATTTTTAATCCAGTATGTTCTAAATTAAGACTATTTTCCCTTTTCAAAGTTACATATAAAAACAAATTTATACCATGAATTTAACACTTGTTTTCTACATTTTTTAATTCTCTAGATTTATGTCTAGTATTCTCAAAATAGTCACAGATCAAAAGATAATTTTTCAGTTAATAAAATTATTCAATTCCTTATCCTTTAACGTCATCCAATGAATGCAATATTGGATATTTAGTACAAAAAGAAATAATTGTACTAATACATGTAACTTAATGATATTCAGTTGCATCAAATTATTTTAAGGAAGAAAAAAAAGGAAGTTTTATGATGAAAAGCTGTAAATCAGTTTTAGTTTTGAAGCATAATACTATCAATAATGTAAAATGAATTTAAATTCTTCAAACTGTATCTGATGTAAATCTGAAAATCATAAGGAAACGTAAAAATACAGCAGATAAATATGAAACTAACCATTACAATAATTAGAATTTGAAAGTCAGTCAAAGATTTACACACATTTATATGTGTGTGTGTTTAAACATTTTTTAAGCAGAATCATGGATGAAATCTGAGAAGACACTCTGAATTTTTAACTATCTGTTATTTTATACCTGGAAGCATAATTTATACACAAGTAGAAGTGACAAACGTCACACAAAACAACACAAGAGCGAAATGAGGAATAGCTGATGAAAAATTTATCCCCATGATTAAATACTGCCAGATTTTTATATGGTTTCCTCTATACATGTGAACTTATTAAGCAAGGTAATTACATTGATCTTTTAAAAGAATGTGTTTGATTTGTCAATTTTGTATCCTATCACTCTGACTCAACTTGTTAATCTCAGCAATTTAACATAGTATCTGTTGCATTAATTAAATAAAGGTTTAATTGGATCAGGGAGTTTTTAAATAAAGTCATTATGGGGTAAATTAAGCTAAAAATTAGGAAATTCATTAAGCTTTATATATATTATATACATAATATAATGCTTTCTTTTATTTATTTATTTTAGATACTCAAGATTCAGAATGGCTGCTTGTTTTTCTTCTGGTTCTGTGTTAGCTTGCCCTCGAGTATATGTCATATCTCACATACCAAATCTAGAAAAGTGCTTAAGAGCATGTGCCTTACCAGGAATTGAAATAAAATCTGTTGATGTATCTGGTAATTATATGTTATTGCTCAAAATATATTTGCAATTAAAGCAGTGAGAAAGGGGTATTGGGGGGAAATTTGCTGTGCTAAGTACCCCTTGAGAGAGGGAGTAATGTAACAATTTTTTTTTCTGTTGTCGTATAAAAGAAACATGGCAAGTAAGTAAAAAAGAACAATACTCAATCAACATTTTTCTTCTGTGCCATGGAAAAGGAAAATCAATATATATATATTTAATAATATATCATAATGTGTTATAAGATTTTGAAACACTGTTATGATTTCAACACAACATAATTTATGTTATAATGAAGCATTGATGATAGTATTTGAGTATTTAAACATTGTTATCTGTGAATGTATTCCCTGAAGGAAAACTAAACTACTTACTTTGAAGCATTTTAATTTTTATCAGATTGCTTCATATATGTGTTCAAAGTTTACCATCGAATTGTTAACATATGTCTCACACATTGTGAAAAATTATTATACTTTTCTTGTAAAAAGAATGCGATCATGATTTTTGGCAGGAGTAGATTTAGATATTTTATAGCCCTTGGTATTCCACATTATGAACTTCTTTTTTAGGGAACTAATCAGTTTAATTTCCTGTTTTAACACATTTTTGACATGTTTATAATTTACTTTTAAGATTTAAAAAAAATCATTAGCTTTGTGAAATTGTTGTCCATTATGATTACTGATTAATTATTTGGCAACTAAGAAAGTTTTTTTTTTTAATCAGCCTTCCTGTGATTGAAAGAAGTTGCCCAGTCAAAAATCACTTCTGGTTTTAGATTTGCTTTCCTTCTCTGCTAGTTGATAGTCAATCTTGAATTTTTTCCTAATTGGATTTATCATCACCACAATTTCTATTAGAATATAAAATATCCTCTATTATGAATTATTCTTTTTTCTTGGGGAACAAAACTACTTCCTTTGCATTGTTTAGAAAAGTTAAAGCTATACCCCATTAATAAATATTCATACATCTTTATGATAAGAGTAATTTTAGTCTTATATCTATGTTTAGAGGATGTCAGTAGTCATTTTGTGTAAACATTTAATGAAAAAGTTATATATTTATATATTACTGTTATCTAACACAATACTTCATTGATTCATAAATAATGTACATTTTCTTTCTATTTTATCTGAAGATTTCAGAAATGCCTATTACTATAATTCTAGACTTTGGAAATCATTGCTGCAAATTTTTACAATAAGTCACTTTTAGCTTGCATACTTATTTTTAAAAATCTTTTTTATAGCTGAATAAACAAAGCTCTTGGCTGTTAAAAAACAAATATAAAAGCATTCTGAAGTCTATGTGATGTTATTTACAACTCACTTATTTATATTTTTCTACATTTTCAATTGGATGACCAAGAATTATTAAGCCTAGCACTTCTCATTAATATCTGTTTAAATGTGTGCATTTGGGACTGTATACATGGTTTATAAGAAAAATCTTTCTTAATCATAAGAAATGGTTAAGATATGACACTACACAAGACTAAACTATTTTAGTTGGCTTGTTAATAAAGTGGAAATATTAGCAAATTAAATTTTGCATGTAATTTAAAATCCTTGTACTTGCGGTTAAGTTAAGTGTATATCAATTAGTTTTTAAAATAAATTTAAGAACAGAGTAATTTTTTAAGAATTATGTTTCAGAAAGAGGAGAATATGTTAAAGTAGTAAAATTTATTTGAATATGTACTAACACATTTTGTTCATTAGCCTTTATCTCAGACTAATATAGATTATCTTTTTACTGTATATTTTTAAAACAATGTTACGTGTAATGCTTTTGAATTAACAATAAACTTGTATGCTGTCTTTAATTTTCTTTTATTTGTTTTGGCTTTCATATTTTTGATTCCTTACATTTCAGTGCAAGCTGTATGCTTAAAATCACTTCATCCCTCTGTGCTGGCACAAATACAAATATATTACTGTTTGTTTCAGCATTCTGAGACAATCAATTTTCGATGATTCTATCTTATTAAGGGGGCAGAGACAGAAGGATGAGCACACTTCCAGAATTAATCATTCTATGACCTTGATTGCTGTCCTATTAGATATTCTTTCTTCAATTTTTCTTTTATATGTATGTGAATATTGCATCATTTCTGATCACATTAGTTTAATGCAGTGTGCAAATTATCTGGGTTTATTTTATTGTTAAATCTAAACATTCTTTCATTTCATCTCTTTTCTTATCTCTGTTTTGAAGAATTAAACCCATCCTATTGCATGTGAAAAACAAAAAGGGTTTAAGAATCCGTTGTTAAACGTTAGACTCACTGTGCTTTTAAATTTTTTTCATTATATGAGAAATAACAATGAGTTGAATTAGTACAATTGAAGGAATTGAATAATCAATGAAAAAGCATTTAAATGCACTGAAAAAATATTTCATATTAATGTATATTTACAAAAAAGAAAAATTTCATTTCTTCAGTTCCGTAATTTATAATGACCACATAACTATCTTAAATTTATTTATTTTTTAGTTTGTTTGGATGAAAGCTTTTACTTCCCTATTTATCTGCAAAGTTGGCTATGATCAACATGCATACTGTACTTAGCATACACTACAAAGTTTGTAGAATCATTTTCATCTTATGACACTGTTATTTTTCCTAGTATGATGTGACATCAAAAATAAAGATTTTCATGGTTATATAAGTATAAAAATAATCTGCTAACTTATTTTTCACCCCTTATCGAGTAAAAATATAGTTCTGAGAATGATTGATTTCTTTGTTTTAGGCATGATTTGAATAAATACTTCAATCATAGGCTTTCTGATTAATACAGGATTGTATGAGCTAAACTTTCCCTACTTAGACATCGTTTTAAGCTGTAATATAAGTCAGGATACATGGATATCTTGGAACATGAGTCTGCTGTCAGATCATAATATAATGTATAGAGAAAAAAAACTGTTGTATAATTTTTAGATTTCTATCAAATGTGCTTTTGAATTCAAGGAAATGAGAGCTAAAAAATTTGTCTCTTAGAGTTGTACATTTCTTTAACCCCATCCTTTGTGATTCAGAAACTTTTAAAACATGAAATGATCCCTTTGAGCTTATTAATAACCAGTGATAATGTTTATTTTTTAATTGCTATTATTATTTGTTTTTTAATTGCTAAATTATCACTTGAAAAATTTATCTTTTTGACTGTAACACTGTTTTAGTGTAGTTTTATGCAAAAATGTATTACCATGGGGGGAGTGAAATTTAATTGCAGAAAAATTGATTAAATGCTCCTTGGGTATGCAGGAAATGACAACTAAAGAGTCCCTTCCTTTGAGAAAGAAGCTTTCCCATCCATTTGAAAAGTTCTTTACAAGGTTATGTGATATTTATAAAACAATCTGCTATCATTTTTTTAAATTATAGGTATTTAAGTTTTTTATGATTTATTTTGCATTCAATTTAAACTTATATCCAGTTTATTTTTCCTGTAAAAATATATTTTTGAAAAAAAGATGCATGTATTGAAATGTAAAAAAGTAAATAGCTATTCATTTGGAATGCTATGCTGTTTTATTTTATTGATACTGCTCTAAAGTTTATAAAACTACGATTATGCTTTTTTTTTTCGCAGCTTATTTGGATGAGAAAACACAAAGAACAGTTTTTATAGTGTATGTATAATTTTTAACTGTGCTGTTTAGCCACTGAATGAAATTTTATGTTTTTCTAAATTGAAATATATGCCCTTCTCTAAACTGAAAATTTAGAACCATGTCATAAATTAAGAATTGTAAAAAAAATTATAACTTAAAATATTTAGATTGCATTTTATTGAGATTTTTTTTTCTGCAATATTTTTTCATTAAAATTATTTATCTAGATAATGCTGAATAACACAGATCTTGCTTTATAAAATAATATCTTTGATTATGGCTTTTGCTTTGGACTTTGGTTTCATCATTTCTTACAAATAAGGCAGGTTAATTTTCATACTTTAAAAAAAAATTAATTGTAACCTTTATTGATTCTTAAGTAATTATAAACAATATTCCAGGTCTTTTTGTTCATTCAAATAAACATCAATTTTTTTTGTTAATTTCCATTCACAGATAATTGGATTTCAGCTGTGTCCATGTTTACATAGCTTGGAAAGTGAAAGGGATTATTAACTGTTAAAGTGCAGCTTCCGTGGTTGGCGATAATTTTAGATAGCAGCAGCAGCTCTCGCTTTACCTACTAGTTTATTAAAACAGTTACTCATAATTTTCTCTCTATGTGGTGTTGTACAATTCAATGGTGAACTTTCCTTTCTTAATGCCATGATCAGTTGAATTTGATTAATAAAGCGATGAAGGATTAATAGAACAATTGTATTACCTCCCTTTTCTGAAAATAAATCATTCTCAGTAACTGGACAAAGATAGAAAATCGTTATTTTATAATCCAACAAAATTGAAGTGGCAATTTAGTAAAATTTTAGATGTTTGAAGTATTAGGAAATATAAGTGGAAAGTTTTCATCAAAGTATTGAAAAGGTCAAAAGTCTTATAAATTGTGGGAATTAATTCTGATTATTCAGTCTCATTGCCAGAGTATAATTGTAAGAGAATTTTCCTTCAATAAAAATATTGAGGTTGAAAAACTTAAAGAAGAACCATATATTGCAAAACATTCCCTGCCTATAAATGTAAAAAAAAAAAAAAAAAAAAAAAAAAAAAAAAAGAGATTAAGCAAAATTTAGCAAAGATTTCTTCTGAAAATGTTGAGAAGGGTTAGATAAAGAAATACATTACAGATAAATGACTTTAAATTTAAAAGATCTAAAGGGAAAATTGTGGATAAACTAATTGGAAAGACAAAGGAGGATATTGATTTTATAATGCTGAACAGAATCAAATAGTTTCAGAATTTTAGCCTTTAACAGAGTTATTTAAAATGTAAATTTCAAATGTATCAAGTCCACTCTGTTTTCATTTTAAATGTAAATAAATAATTCTTAATTTGATCTCTCTCTTACATTTTCCCATTCTTAAGTATTAGCCAAAAGTAAGGTGAAAAATTCTTATGGAATTACCATTTTTTAGTAAATTTGTTTCATCTGAAGTGTGAATGTGTTTGTGCAGTCAGCATTTTTTAGTTAAAATGAAATTAATATTAAGTTGTTATTGTGTAGTGATTAATAGTAAGAGTGCTTGCATTGTGATTTTGAAACTGACTTTGAGCTGTAGGTGTTAGCTATATTAACTGAAGATTGAAGATGAACACAATTGTCCGTAGTGCTCTTCCCTTAAGTATTTCGTAGTAAGTAAGTAAGAAAGAGACCGCGCATTTTATTAACATTGAAAACATTTTATTTAAATATTTTCTTTGCATTTCTATATTTCAAGTTGGCAATTTTATAGTCCTTGGAAAGTTCTTTTATTCAACAAGAATGGAAACTTTGTGTGTAAAAACAGATAATCAACATCTGGGCCAAATAGGGCTTCATTACTTGTTTCTTTTTCATTTGTCTATTGTATTACAGTCCTTTCTCTCAAAAAATAGCCTTATAGTTCCAATTTTTATTTTCGCACTTCCACAAAATTGATCTTGATGGAAATGATTCAAAAGGGCAGGTATATGGGTTAAAATATAATATCGCAATAAAGGGGGGAGGGGAAGAAAGAAAAGAGAAGAAATCAACATTAAATCAGCTTTGGTCACTTAAACTTTGGTAAAAATCAACTATCGGTGACCAACTAAATGCAAAAATTTGGATAGTGGAATGTTTGTTAGTCAATCACGTCTGAACAACTGAAGGAAATTGGATGAAATATAGCACAGAGATAGATTATAGTCTGGAATAGGATGTAGGCTACTATTTATTCCGTTTAATAGAGTTGTTAATTTTATATTAATTCAAAACAAACTTTCGCTTCAAAATTTTGAGATCAGATCCCTCCAAAAATGAGTAAGGCGTCAGCCCCCCCCCCCGCACTAATAAGGATTGGCATAACATGCTTTCGACCGATTAATTTAAACGATTCTGTTTATTTTCTTAAGAGTTTTGTGCATTTAAAATTAAACATTGTTAATTAATCGATATTTTGGATTCATTCTGAAATACTTTTAAATTAAAATAAAACAGAATAAGGGTAATTAAAAATTTGTAATCTGCGCTGCCTACCTCAGCTGGCGTTAAAAATTCACGCATACGCAATGTATTCTGATTATTGACAACTGTGTTTTTATTTTAATTAAAAGTAAAAATTATGTGCATTATACTGATGTAGCTATCGTAATCTCAATCGATAAATAAAATAAACTTGATTTTGAAGAACTGACTTTGTTTACTTGAAAGAAAACAAAATAAATAATGTAAATAAATTGTTTTTAAGTTGGTTGGGTGTTTTTGTAATTAAATTGTATTTATGTTAGTTATATATTTTTCGTTTATGCTTGTAGTTTTAAATGCATCGTTTTCCAGGTTAGTATTAAATTTTTCGATTTACTATTTGACAGTTTTCCGAAATGCCTAAAAATGCAAATCTAATCTTTCGGAGAGGAGTAATAAAGCTCAGGTTATGAAAGTAGTTAGAAGACCTGTTTGCAATTTTTGTGAGCACTTGTGAACTATCAAACTCCCTCCAGCTGTGGTATAAATACAAGGACGCTTTATCAGAAGATATCCTGGATGGCACCCATAATGACCTCATTATTAACGAAGCTTTTGTATTGATTGAGGATAAAATGACTTCCATATCTGGAAAATGTTTCGCTGATTTCAGCCTACCCACACCGCAGCAAAGAGGGGGATTATCAAGCGAAGGAACTGAACTACGGCAGTTTTCGAAGCGCAGGTCAGTGAAGTTACATTACGACTACTTCCCAAGCAGTGTCAAGTCTACGAAACGATCCTGGACCTAATAAATTGTGGAGAGGATGGATTATTCTTTCTTGACGCATCAGGGGTTACGGGTAAGACGTTTGTGCTGAATCCCCTGCTAGCCCAATTCCGCAAGGGTGGCAGTATAGCTCTGGCTGTAACTTCTTCGGGCATTCTGTAACTTTGCTTAACGGTGGCCGGACGGTTAATTCCGTTTTCAAAGCATTGTAGCTTAAGTGTCGGTCCACGATCGGATAAACTTCATACATGCCACGCGCTCTCCCTTCGATCCCTCTTGCGGTTTTCTAGGCTCCTTTGATGCCTTCCCTTTTAACCGACAAATTTTCGGTAAAATCGACAAGCATCAAAGGAACCCAGAAACCCGCGAGAGGGATGGAAGGGGGAACGAGTGGCTCGATTGCCGGATGAATAGGTCGTTGGATCAGCGCTTTAATCTTGCAAGCGAAGATAACCTAACATGTAACATCACCAAGAACAACGACCCGGGAGTCCTTTTGTAGCAGTGCAAGTTAATAGAATGGGGAAAATGCACGATGTCGCACAACCATGAATTAGAGTCGTTAAACCGCAGCCTGCAAAACATCCGTGGAAACCAGGCGGTGTTGTCGTTTTGCTCGTGGGCGATTTTAAACAGACAATTTATCAGACCGCCAGTTTTCATACATACGCATCAAAATTTCCACGCGAAAAAAGTTGCGGGTAATAGCTAGTTTATAAAAGATGAATTTGTGAATAAAAGTGCCCTTGCTCCTACTTGTTTTAGCGCTTTGCGTGCTAGGTTGTTTGACTAGAGCTACCAAATCTGGTGCATATATATTTTGGAGGGTGAAAATGTGCGTTTTGGAGTGATTTTTAACTAAAAATGAACTGCAAATTTGATGATTCCGTGACAACTTCCAAAGATATTACAGTATAAAAATGATTTATATATCATCTTAAAAGAAATTATCTTTTTAATGATATCGGCTATTTTGTGCTAGGATTTATTTTTTGATTTTTAATTAATTAAAAAAATATTTTAAGTTTTCCATTCTACCCAATTACAATCACCTTAATTAATAGAAAGAAGCGTGTGAATGCATGGGAATAGGATTGCTATGTGATGAGAACTATCGATTTACTGTCTCGTGTGAATGAGAATGGTATTAGTGTTGTTACTGCTAATCACACATAACAAATTAGTGTTAAAAAGGGGGCAGTTTTTGTTTATATGAACCGAGAGATTCAGTGAGAGTAAACCGAATAAACATTAAGAGTGACATTAAGTTTTAAAAAAGAGGAATGATGTCCGCACTCGCTTTTAAAGAGAAGAAAATTATCATAAAATCGGTTAATTATTCTTCTGATAAGAAATATGACTTAATATTCCGCAACTAATTAATTAGTTGATTATATATATATATATATATATATATATATATATATATATATATATAT